>PJEM01010892.1:36903-58747 GCA_004023845.1 Helogale parvula | reverse complement strand
CCCCCCCGGGCCCTGGGCTCCCTGCCCACCCACTGCGCCCCTCCCACTTGGGAAGGCTCCTCTTCCAGGTGGTCTGTGCTGATGGGTAGGGAGGGGGCTTCATGCCTGCACACCCCAGGCGGAGAACAGCGGCTCACCCCTGCCCCAGAGTCAGCTGTGAAGGCGCAGCGCTGGCCACCCCCGGGGAAGGGGCGCGTCTGGAGGGACTTCCCTGCCCCCCCCCCCCCCAAGGACACTGGGCCTCCAGCTTGGGCTCGTTTGATCCCATCTGTCTGGGGTGGGGGCCCAAGAAGCGGCTCGCTTTACCAGCCCCCCAGGGGATGCTGAGGTGGAGCCCCCCTTGCTGGGGCTGTCAGCACATGTCCCTCCCCAGTCTCCCCCCCGACCGCTTCCTTTGGAGGTCAGGCAAGATGCTAACTAATGAGGCAGGCACAGACTCACAGGAAAGGAGATGTGAGATGCAAATGACTTATTGGAGATCCAAAAAGAGGCTCAACACACTCATAAAGTGAGAAATATAAATCAGGGCGTCCAGGTGGCTCAGTCAGGTAAGTGCCCGACTTCAGCTCAGGTCGTGATCTCGCAGTTCATGAGTTCAAATCCCATGTCAGGCTCTGTGCTGACAGCTCAGAGTCCGGAGCTGCTTCGGATTCTGTGTCTCCCTCTCTCTCTGCCCCTCCCCTGCTCATGCTCTGTCTCTCTCTGTCTCTCAATAAATAAATGTTTAAATTAAAAAAAAAAGAAATATAAATGAAAAGTGCACCACAATTCCATTGCTCCCATCACATGAGCTAAGTCCAAGCACTCAGCGGCGATCGATGAGGGTAGGAGCCCCCAATAGGACTCGGTGATACTTAACACGGCACAGACCCCCGTGGAGAGGGCTTGGCCATCCTGCAGCGTTGGAGACGCCCTGCCCTTGGACCCAGCGACCCCACTTCCGGGCATCTGTCCCGCGGACAGAGCAGAGGAGTTCCGAAAAGGACACTCGCAGGTCGTGCCCTCGCAGCGCCGCGGAGAAGCGCGTTCGGACGCCCGTCCGCCCAACCCTGGGGCGCCCCAGCAGCTCGCCGTCCACCGCGGAGCACCGGGAAGTCGTAAAAACGAAGGAGAAATAGTTCAGTCCGTTACAAAATGGTTTTCTCCGGGAGAGACTGAAGAACGAAAAATAGTGTTGATGCGTATTTACTACAGCCCGCCAGCAGCTTCTAGTTTAGAAATGGAAGAATAAGCTGATACACATGGTTTAAATTAAATTATCACCTATAAATTAAATTATTATGGGGGAGGGGGAGAAGGGAAACAGGAATAGAAACTAGACTTCCAGGGGCACCTGGGTGGCTCAGCGGGTTGAGCGTCTGACTTCAACTCAGGTCACGATAAGGTCGTTTTGTGGGTTCGAGCCTCATGTCCGCCTCGCGCCGACAGCGCAGAGCCTGCTTCTGATTCTCTCCGCACCCCCCCCACCTCAGCCCCCGCCCCTCCTCCTCTCTCTGCCCTTCCCTGTCTGGGCTCAGGAGTCCATGCTTGTGCGCTCTCTCTCTCTCTCTTAAAAATAAACTTTATGGGTGCCTGGGGGGCTCATTCAATTGAGCTTCCTACTTCAGCTCAGGTCATGATCTCACTGCTCATGGGTTCGAGTCCCACATCGGTCTCCATACTGACAGCTCAGAGCCTGGAGCTGCTTCTGATTCTGTGCCTCCCTCTCTCTCTGCCCCTCCCCTGCTCATGCTCTTTTTCTCTCTCTCTCTCGCTCTTGTGCTCTCAAAAATAAATAAGAAGAAAATTTTTTAAAAGAAAGACTTTTGGGGCACCTGGGGTGGCTCAGTCAGTTAAGCATCAAACTTTGGCTCAGGTCATGATCTCACGGTCCGTGGGTTCAAGCCCCACGTCAAGCTCTGTGCTGACAGCTCAGAGCCTGGAGCTGCTGCGGATTCTGTGTCTCCCTCTCTCTCTGACCCTCCCCTGCTTACACTCTGTCTCTCAAAAATACATAAATGTTAAAAACAAAATTTTAGTGTCTCTGAATCTGAGTGAAAAGCAGCCGTATACCCTCACACTGTCCACGGGCAAGACCTAACCACAAGCACCGGAAACTTACAGATTTTGGTCTCTAGATACCATCCCTCCTGAGAGGAGGAGGGGCTCCTGAGGGCAGGGGATGCGTTCAGGCCGGGCCTGGGAGATGAGCCTGGAATCGCTTTTCATCCTAGAGAAGGAAGCAGATGAAGACCGGCCAGCGTCCAGAGGACTCAGGAGTGACCGCAAGTTCACTTCCACTGGCCAAAGATAAGAATATCTTTGAATATTTGAATATCACTAGGAGAATCGTTTCCATGAGCTGGAAGACAAAAAGCGTGCTTCAGCCCAGGAATTGGCAAACACACTTCCAGTCCCTTCAGGAAGGAGCTTCCAGAAACAGAAATCACACCTGAACCTGAAGCCCTGGAGCTTGCCGTCTGTGCCAAGAGCCAGAGCGGGCAGGCGACACAGGGAGCGGCTTCTAGGGGAGCAGGCTGCGCAGCCCGCCCTGGGGCCGCCGTGCCGGGCAGGGCAGCGGCCAGCTAGGGTGCTCTGCCAAACCGCGGTCACGGCCAAGGCTTTGTTCGCACGGGGTGACAGCCAAGTCCATGGCCTCTCAGTGTCCACGGGGCAAGAGTCAGAGGGGGGGCAGTCGGGGCAAGAGGACCCCCTCCCTCCTGGGGAACCCCGAATATACGGCTCCTACCTTATGCCCCGGGGGCCGGGGGCTCTGGGGGCAGGGCTGGGAGTGCGGCGCGCTGAGTCAGAGCCGGCAAAGTGCCTCGTCCACGGGCCCCAGGGAGCAGGCCTGCTAGCCCGAAGCTGGAACTGCAGGGGGGTGAGGAGGCGCAGGGCAGAGCCCTCTGCGGGCTGCAGCCCTGCTCAGACGGCCCGGCTGCTCCCGCGAGGCCTGTGGGGCGTCACACCTAGGTTGGGGTCTGACTCCTCAGACCCCAATCCAACCAAGTAACTTCTCAAGGTGCGGATGACCGCGGGGGACGCGGGGAGACGGCCGGCGCGCCCGGCGGGGCTGGACACGCTCAGCCCTGTGCAGGCCGCTCCCTTCAGTCCGTGCCCTTGATTGACACTGAAGCCGTCGTGGATGAGGTGACATGACACCCGCCATTTGTTTCAAAATGTCCGCAGCCGGCAGGAGGGGGCAGGCGGGACGGACCCACTCGGGATTCGGCCATTGCTGGAGGCGGGGTGATGGCACGTGGGGCTCCTTACTGTGCTACTTGTGTCTGTTTGAAAAGTCCCCAAATAAACAGCTTTAAAGGAGGGTGGCCGACCGCCGCTGCGGATCCACAGGAAGCGAGGAAGGTGCGTCTGTGGCGTCCTCTTTCTACTCCAGGGCGGTCAGTGCGGCAGAGCGAGGCGCGACCCTCCCAGCGGCCCGCAAACGGGGAGAGACCCCGGAGCGGACACGGCAGGAGGGAGCCGTGGCGCAGACCGCCCAGGAGAGGGCTCCCGACACACGGAGGGTGCCCGGGGCCACCTGAGCGGGAGGGCAGGGGCGCGCGCCCGGGGCGGAGTGGGGCGTGCCTGGCCAGCACAGCCGCTCTCCTTTTAGGTGTGCACACACGCACACACGTGTTCACACACGCACACGGGTGTTTACACACGGTCACACGCTCACACGCGCACGTGTTCACATCTGTACACACGTGTTCACACACACGCCTGCACATGTGCACACACACACACACACGTACAAGCACAATCACACACGCTTACGTGCAGTGACACAGACTAAAGGAAAACTCTTAGCCACAGGCGGGCGCTGTCAGAGCGAACTTGGAGGCCTCCGCTCATGGTCAACTGCAGACCCCCCGGAAGGGGCCACCCGGGGGTCACTGCTCTACTGTCCCAGCGGGTGGAGGGAAGGTTTCCTTTCCCCTGGCGACAGCCCGGGCAATGAGAGACAGTCATGGCCCAGACGATGAGACACGGTCACCGTGCAACAAGAAGAAGTCGCTAGAGGTCAACGCCCCACCAGCCCCTCGCGGTAAGTGAGCTTCCTCTCCTTTCTTGCCTGAAACGCAATTCTCTGCTATTTCCAAATAAACCCATTTTGCTGATAAAATAACTAAGTTTTATTTTTAAGGTTAACGTCACACATACGCGGCACACACACCTCTGCTCAGCTGTGTCTGTGGGAGGGAGGCTTGGGGGGAGAGGCGGGACTGCGGCCCGGAAGGCGGAGATGCTGCACCCAAGCGCCCCCGCCCGGCCCTGCCCCGCAGGGACCCACTCACAAAGGAGGGCACCAGCGGGGGTCCACCCAACTCCCGGTGGGGGGCGGGGGGTGCTCGGAGCTCAGGGCCGCCTGCTCCAGGCTGGACAGCGGAGCCTCTGTCAGCGCCTGGGCACCGGCTCTGCGCCCGCACCCCCAAGCCCTCGCTGCACAGGTGGGGCGGGGCCTGGCGCAGGGGCGCGCTGCACAGCCCTGTCTCTAGCCCAGCACGGGGTCGCGGCAGGCAGCCAGGG
Source organism: Helogale parvula (assembly GCA_004023845.1). NCBI lineage: Eukaryota > Metazoa > Chordata > Mammalia > Carnivora > Herpestidae > Helogale > Helogale parvula. Next base: position 54,235 of record PJEM01010892.1, on the reverse strand, counting down.
CCTCAGGCCAGGGAAGGAGCAGTGAGAGCCCGGAGCAGCCCCTCAGGCAGGGCTGGGCCGTGGAGGGCAGGAGGGCCACAGGGGTGGGGAGGGAGGGGTGGACAGGCGGGCTGTGAGGGTGCTGGGAACCGGGGAGCCCCCTCCCAGGTCGAGGTTGGGCCTAGGGCTGGAGAGAGGGGAGGTCCGAGTGCGGCCAGGGCCAGGGTTGGGGCTGGGTCAGGACAGGCGTAGAGCCGGGCGCCCAGGAGCCGTAAAGCAGAGCTTGGGGTGTCACTAGATGCTCGCTTGCTTTAAAAACCCGGAGACCGAGATTCTTTCTCCAGAATTTTGTGTTTGTTTTTTTGTTTTTAAATGTTTATTCATTTTGAGAGAGAGAGTGAGCATGGGTGCATGAGCAGGGGTGCGGCAGGGAGAGAGGGAGAGGGAATCTCAGGCAGGCTCCATGCCCAACACGGGCCGAATCCTACGAACCATAAGATCATGACCTGAGCTGAAATCGGAGCCGGGCGCCTCCCCGACTGCGCCACCAGGCGCCCCGTGCGTGTGTTTTGGTGACAGACAAGCTCCCAAGGCCTGACGCGCGAGCGAAGCCCTTTTAGATGTTCTCTTAGACTTAGAAGGAGCCAGGTTCTGGTTCAAACCCAGAAGCCTGGCTCACGGCCACGCTGTCCACTGCTTCGCGATCCTCCTGCACACGTGACCGACGCGCGACCCCGATTCCTTGGTGGGAAAACTCACGACTCTGCCCCGTGTGCTAATCGATACTCTCCTGAGCTTTTACCAGATGGGAAAAGTGTATAATCCTGTAAACGGTGCTCTTTCTCCAGAGGCCTTTCTTCCCGGTGGAGGGGTGTTGCCTGCGCAGCCGTCCTAACTTGGGCTCAAGTAAGACCCTTCTTTCTCTTGAGAGATTCCCAGAGGACTGAGCGTTCTGCACGGACACCCCCTCCCCGCCCCTGCCCCCTCACAGCCACACGCGCGCACAGGGTTCAAGGCCGCTGCTCTCACATCTGCTTCCCCCACCGGGAGTGCCCCGCCTCTGCCCTCCCCTGCAAGTCCACCGTGGCAGGCTGCGCCTCGCCAGCAACGCCCCCCCATGCCCACCTGTCCACACGGACTTCCTCCAGCACATATTTGCCGAGCACGCCCCTGCCGGGCCCCAAGCGGAGTGGGGGTCCAGCCTCCCCCTCCGGGCCCGAAGCAGGGACAGCTCCGTCCAGCGGGACCTGTGGTTCCAGGAAAGCCACAGTCTAGAGGAGAGCCCGGACCTCTGCCGGGGTCCCAGCTGTGCGCCGCGCCCTGCCCGAGGGCCGTGTGGCGGCTCGAATCTCAGACCCTCCTGAAGGAGGTGTCCGCATGCAGAGTGCAGCTCCTCAGCCCCCCCGCGGCGCTCAGACACGGAGGTTCGGACCCCGCCGCGGGCAGCCCGCCGACCCCGGCAGGCCCCTGAAGGGCACCATCTTACTGGACTCCCAGCAACATTTGGCAGAGTTCTTCATTTTTCAGTGTTTTCGTAAAGTATTGAATAGATTTAAATGTACAGCCACGTACACATTCACATCCCACGTCCCGCCCCAATTCTGAGACCCTCTCCCGGCAACCTCCGGGGCGACCAGGGCACACTAGCCTCTCTGGCCTCTCCTCTCACGCCTCTGTTGCTCTCCACTGGGGCCCCTAAATCGGGGTGCAGGGGGCTTGGTCCTGGGCCCTTTTCTCGCCCCATCACGCACTCTCCGTAAGCAGATTCACCCGCTCCCACTGGTCCATCACGCACCACGTGCCCAGCGCCAGCCCGGACCTCTGGGCCCCGCGTGGAACTGCCTCTCGGGCACCGTCCCGTCCCGTGGACGCCTTGCAAGCGCCTCAAGGGCAACGTGTTCAAAACTGACAGCACCTCCTTCACCTCCTGCTCCCACGACGCTAATCTTCGTCCAAAGTTCCCCATCTCAGAGACCCTCCACCCCCCCCCCCGCGCTGCTCCCTGGTCCAGATATTCGACTGCCATTCTCGACACTCAATTTCCCCGCCCTTTGATATCCAATCAGTCATCAATAGGTTAAATATGCATATTGTAAACCTAATACCAACCACTGAAAAAATAAAGGAAAGAGTTATAATAAATAAGCCAATAGAGGAGATAAATGGAATACAGGACAAAACATTTGATCCAAACGAGGGAGGAAACAGGTACAAAGAACGGAGGAGATAAACAGAACACAAATGTGAGGTGGTACATTTAATCCAACTGTATCAACCTTACATTAAATGTAATTGGTCTAATGTTCCAATTAAAAGGCAAAGATTTTCAAACTGGATGAAAGAAGCAAAAGGTGATGATATACAGTCCAAATGACACATGCTTTATTTTTTTTTTTAAGAGAGAGAGCGAGAGAGCTCACATGTGAGCAGGGGAGGGGCAGAGAGGGAGGAAGAGAGAATCCCAAGCAGACTCAGCGCTGTCATCACAGAGCCTGATGCAGGGCTGGATCCCACAAACTGTGAGATCAGAACCAAGCCAAAATCAAGAGTCAGACGCTCAACTGACTGAGCCGCCCAGGTGCCCAGAACACACACTTTAAACATAAAAGTAGTTAAAGGTTAAAAAAAAAAAAAAGTAAATAAAACGAAAGAATGGAGAAAGATAGAAAATGCAAACCCTAGTCTCAAGGAAGCTGGAATGAGTACATTAATATCAAGGTCGACTTCAGCACTGGGAGTTTTACCAGAGAGAAAGCGGGACATTGCACAATAAGAGGATCAACTCACCCAGCATGCCTAACAGTTCGCATTGTGTATTACCTAATTTCAGAGATTCAGAACATGGGAGGGAAGTTCACAGAGCGGGCAGGACACGTAGAAAACTCCACAACCATGACGGGTCATCCTGACCCTCCTCTCTCACTGACCGCGAGGAGGCCGATGCGGACACGGCTGGCTTGAACGACGTCCGTCAGCCCGTCCGGACAGTGTGCCCAGCGACAGAACGCGGGGCCCTCTCAGGTCACATGTGAACATCCCCTAAGCCAGGCCGCACGCTAGGCCACAACATATGCCTCAGTACAACGAAAAGGACTGAAGTCATATCGGGTGCGTTCTCTGTGACACAAGTAAGTTAGAAATAAACAACAAAGACGGAGAAGATATCTGAAGATGCCCAAATATTTGAAACTTAAACAACATAATTAACTCAAGGGTCAGATAAATAATCAAAGGGAAAGGAGGAAATGTTTTGAGCTAAATGGCAGCGAAAACACGACTTATCGATGTTTGTGAGACAAAGCTAGTGCGGCGTCTAGAGGAAAACGCGTAGCTCTGATGCTTATATTGGAAAAGAGAAAAGGTCTAAAATCATTGACCCAAGACTCTACTTTAGAAACCTAGGATAAAAACAAGAACAAATTAAACCCAAGTAAGAGAAAGGAAATAAGAAAAAGTAGAATTCTAATATAACACCAAAATAACAGATAAAATCAATAAACTGAGAGTTGGTCTTTTGAGAAAAATCAAGGAAGTTGATAAACCTTGGGCTACACTGATCAAGGTAAGAAAACACCTCACAAATTACTATATCAGAAATGAAAGAGAAAGCATCAATTCAGGTCTTACAGACATTAGGAGAATAATGAAAGAACATTATTAATAATTCCATGCAAATATGTTTGACAAGTTAGTTGAAATGCACAAATTTATCTTTTTAAGTTTATTTATTTTGAGAGAGAGAGCAGTGGAGGGGCAGAGAGAGGAGAGAGAATCCCAAACGGGCTCCCCGCCGTCCGTGCAGAGCGTGATGTGGGCCTCAGTTCCACTCACCGTGAGATCACGACCCGAGGTGAAATCAAGAGTCAAACACTCAACCAACTGAGCCCCCCAAATGCTCTGAAATGCACAGATTTCTTAAAAGTCACAGATTGTTAAAATTTGTCCAAGAAATATAAAATTTGAATAGTCTATGTCTATTAAAGTTGTTGAATTCATAATGTAAAACTTTTCCACAAAGAAAACTCACAACCCAGATGGTGTTACTGGTGAATTCTACAAAACATTTAAGAATAAAATAATACTGGGGCACCTGGGTGGCTCAGTTGGTTAGGCGTCCGATTTCGGCTCAGGTCATGACTTCACTCAGTCAACCTTCGTGAGTTTGAGCCCCGCGTCGGGCTCCGTGCTGACAGCTCAGAGTCTGGAGCCTGCTTCAGATTCTGTGTCTTCCTCTCTCTCTGCCTTCCCCCACTTGTGCTCTCTCTCTCTCTTAAAAATAACTAAACATTGAAAATTTTATTTAAAAAGAAAGAATAAAATAATGTCAATTCTAAGCACTTTCAGAATATAAAGAAGGAGAATGCTTTTTAAAACTCATTTTCAAAAGCGATGTTTACCCTCTTTCCAAAACTGGATATCACCAGAAAGCAAAAATACAGATCAATATCATGCATGAACACAGATATGAAAATTCTTTAAGATATATTAGCTAACTGAATCCAGCAACGTATAAAACAAATAATACATTGCAAACAAGTATCCCAAGGATGTAAGGTTTATTTTAACATTACAATATCAACCAGTATAGTTGACTGCATTAATAAAATATAAGGGAACATTTATATAATCCTCTCAGTAGATGCAAGAAAATCATTTGATAAAATTCAACATCTATTTATGATAGAAACTCTCAACAAACTAGGAATAGGAGGAAATTCTCTCGGTCTGATAAAGAGAATCTACAGAAGAAACCATACCTAATGGTGAAAGACTGAGTGCCCCCCACTGGGATCAGCAACACGGAAAGTGGTTCTCACCACTTTTACCCACATTGGTATTAGAGGTCTGGGCCAGGAGACGTAAGGAAAGAAAAAAGAAATGGATTCAGATGAGAAATGAAGAAACAGAGCTTTGTTTTCACAAATGACATAATTGTGTACGTAGAAAATACTAAGTAATTTACAAGACAAAAAAAAAAAACAAAAACCCAACCTCATAACTATGAATAAATGAATTAGCAAGACTATAGGACATAAAATAATATATAAAAAATGTATTCCTATATACTAGCAAAAAAAAAAAAAAACCATTAGAAAAACGAAACCTGACATACACTCTCGTTAGCCAGTGTTGAGGAACAGGGCAGGTAAGAACAGGTGCGAAGTGTCTCCACTCCCAGATACAAAGTACTGCTGAGAGAAGTCAAGGGAGGCCTCGAAGGGCAGGTGTACCATGTTCATAAATTTGAAGGTATCAGGTCTCTTCATGTGGACCTACGTGACCAATCTAATGAAGCATCAAGCATCACCTCCTGCTGCTTTCGCTTCCAAACTGCCCTTCACCACTGACCCCTTCTCCCTGCCTCTCCTACCTCCCATCCGGCCAGGACACTGTCATCTCTCTCTTGATGTCAGCAGCAGCCTTCTGGCTGGTCCCCTCCCCATCTGGAGACTTGGACCACAGAGGTATCACATACACACTCATCAGGCCCTGCTGAAAATCCGCGCAGCGGCTCCCTACCAACCAGACCTGAGACCCACACTCCTGAAATGGACCTCAAGGCCCTTACCTACTCTCCCTGCCACATTTCCCGCGCCTACTGCCCACACTGCCGGCATCGAGAGCTTCCTTCCATTCCCTGAGGGCGCCCAGCTCCTCTGCCTGCCCCTGCCTGCCCCACCCTGCTGGCCCCAGGCTGGCCGAGGACCACCCTGCACGTCAGGGCATCATCGCTCCCTCCTTGTCACTCCACGCAGATGGTCTGTGTGCAGACCGTCCTCAAGCCCAGGGTGCTGGGCGTCTGGGCCCCACACATACTCAGAGGGGCTTCAGAAGGAAGGGACGGGGATCAGGGCAGTGGGGAGGGATGTGTGGATGCTGGTGGGTCTTCTCAACAGGCCTTGGGGGGTGAGGGATGAGACCATGTCAGCCAAATCACACACACACACACACACACACACACACATATCCCAGGGCCCCAGCATCACGCCTGCTCAGGTACCCACGAGGGACTAGGACCGGCCCTGGCAGAGCAGCGAGCCCAGCCCAGCCCAGGCCGCCTCCTGGCCCATCAGCCTCCCCTGCTGGGTGATTTGTGAAGGGACAGGCAGCTGAGGACGGGGACAGCCGGGGCCCTGGCCCCGTGTCGGGGGAGGAGCAGGGGTGGGGGTGCTGCAGGCCGCCAAACACGAGCCCGGCCCTGACTAAAACCCCATGGCCGGGGGTCCCCAGGACGCCGAGTGGGCCAGCCCCCAGGCCACATGCAAGGCTGCACCGTCTCTGCAGAAACAGCCTGCGCTGGCTGGGAACCCAAGGAGCAGCCAGAGGGTCCCGGCCAGAGCCCTGCGTCTGAGGTCCCCTGGGGAGGGAGGGGGCCCAGGGCTGCAGCGTTGAGCACTCCTGGGAGCTGGAAGGCCCAGCCTGCCCCACAGCGACCCTCTCCTTGATAGAGCAGCCATGTCCAAGGCCTTGTGTTGGGGTCCAAAAACCCCCAAAATGTCCCTAGGAAAAAAATGACTCTCCTATTCATTTCAAAAGGCAGCACATCTAGCTCAAATCTGTTAAATATTAGGGGAGAGAAACTAGGAAAATCAAACGATGCAGACATGGGACACTGCGCAAGAAAAGAAATGACTCTTGATGGAGAGAGAGACAGAGAGCAAAGCGCCTGGAGCCCCCGCCTGGCCGCCCAGGCCCGTTCACTCCGGCTCCATCCTTCCTCTGGCCCAAGAAGCCCAGGCCCGGCCCCCGACAGGGGCCCCTTCCCTGCCGACCGCTCTTAGGACACCAGCATCTCAGTACTCACCCCAGGACCCCGACGCCCCCAAGGCTGACCCAGGCCCAGGGGAAGGAGGCAGGCGAGGACAATGAGAGCAGACCCGGGGCCAGGACGAGGTAGGACGCGGCTCCCACGGAGAAGGCACAGTCCGCCTGCCCGAAGCAGGAAGTGAAAACGAGAAACCCAAACAGGAGGTGCGGGGCAAAGTCTGCTGGGAGGGCCTGGAAAGGTGGCGCTGTCACCTGTGCACACCCAGCCCTGCCCGTCGGGGGCTGCCGGGCGCGGACACAGGAGGGAGGTCCTTCCTCCATCGGCAGCTCCGCAGAACCAGGCCTTCGGGGGGGCCTGGCCCTGGCCCGCCCTCGGTGCTGGCTGCTGCTACCTGCTCCTGGGAGCCGCAGGCTGGGCCCCGGGCAGGGCTCAGGTCAGCAGAGGGGTGCGCTGCAGCGGACCCGCCCAGACCCTGTGGGCTCTAACGTCACACTGGGCTGAGTGGGGGGCCGACGTCAGGTGGCTGACAGAAGCTGGAGGTTTCTAACGCATTGGGATCCCACTGTGGGGCGGGAGAGGGTGTGGGCCTTCTTTCTGTCGCTCCTGTGCTCAGCAGGATGAGCCTGGGGGAGGGGGGGCCCACGCCTTGGGCCCTTCCAGGCCAAGGACTCCAGGGCAGACATGGGGTGCCCTGCGCGTGGCCAGGGCCCGGACACGGGTTCAGCAAGGACACCGAAGCACAGAGAACACAAGCTACTCAGGAGCCCCCCCGGCCAGGAAGGGGGAGGCCATGCCGAGGACGGCCGGGCCTGACTGTGAGGATGCCCCGGGGTGGGGGGGGGGGCGGTGAGACCTCCAGCTCTGCCCTCGGGGCCTCACAGGGAGGACCCACACGAAGGAGACACGAGCTGGCGCAGGCCCAGGGGGCTGGTGGCCAGGAGGGCCGAATGCCGGGCACAGACGCTCAGCCTCCTCTGGTGAGGGGGCCACGGCCTGTGCCCCACGGGCCCCTCCACCAGGCAGCCCCTCCATCTGTGGGGTCCTCCACGCGACCCCAGAGAACGGGTCACCCGGTAGGGTCTTGCCCGCACGTGAAGGGGTGTGGGGCAGCAATCAGGTCTTCCTCAGGCCCGTGCCGCAGCTGCCAGCCTGGAGGGTGATGACAGGAACGTCCGGGCGCCGTGGGGCAGTGGGGGTTGGGACGGAGGCCAGGCCAAGACTGAGGCTGACGACGTCCGACCGGTCAGGGGCCCGGGGGCCTGCAGCCTCCTCCCCCGACAAGAGCAAAGGACCGCATCTGGCGCCTCCAAGCGTAAGGAAGCCCGAGGCCGCAGGTCCCTCCGGACGCCGGGGTTGGCTGAGGCCCAGCAGGGACAGGGAGGAGGCTGTGACGGAGACCAAGGTGCTGCCCTGTCCCGGGGCAGGTGCCCCCCGCCCCTACCCACCCCTCCAAGCCTCACAGGCCGGCGGACCCGAGGGAGCGCAGGGCCCAGGCCTTGCCCTGCTCCTCGGTGAGCAGACAGGGCTCCTTGACTGCTCAGTACCCACGTTTATTTATAAAGTTGCCGCCTAAATACATCTGACATAAATAGTTCTACACAAGACCTGTCCTAGCACACTCTTGTCTGCTGCAAGGCCTCTCTCGGGAGCCGGGACGGAGGCCACGGAGGGGCCCGGACGCACTCCGGCCTCGGCAGCATGGCCCCAAGACGCCTCTGCGGGGCTGTTCCTGCCTTTCCTGAGGCGCCAGCTTCACCCCACGGCCACCTCCCTGCAGGACGGGGCTCTTCGCCTGGGCCCGCGGGCACGTCCGGCCGTCCGGCGCAGGACCGTGAGCCACAGCGCGGAGGCTGGTGGCGCCGTGGGAGGGAGCCTCTCACACCCGCCCGTCGCCAGAGCTGACACAAGGGTCCTCGGTTAGGTCTTCATAACCGCCATGAAGGAGGCCTGCAGGAGGAAGGACGGTGAGGTCCGGGCAGGCCACCCTCCTCCCAGCGGCACCGCCGGGGACTGTGACTGCAGCCCCAGCCTCTCGGCCCCTGAGAGGCTCTGCCCGGTGGACCCCATGCTCATACACCGGAGTGCTGGTGTCCCCAGGGAACAGCCCAGCCTGCAGCCTGGCCTCCAGGAAGAAGCCAGAGCAATTCGGACCCCAGGGCGCCAGGCAGCCCCAAGGCAGGGGACGAGGGTAGCCCCCTGCCCCAGACCCCACGCGTACCTCCTGGAGGAGCTGCCCCAGCCTTTCCTGGCTGTGAATGGAGCGCCTGCGGAGAGAAGACCGTCAGCCTCCTGGCCCCCAGCCCTGGGCGCAGCCCCGCTCCTCCCGCAGGCCCCCGGGCAAGGAGGCCCAGGGCTCACCGCCCGAGTGACCGCCCGAGTGCTGCTCTGCCGGGACGGGCAGGCGCCAGGGCAGGCGGGGCGGGAGGGCAGGTGGGCCAGCCCTGGCCCCAGAGCCCCACCTGTCTATTCTGGTGGCGATGGTCACCGTGAAGGCCCCTTCTGTGTCTGGCAGGTAGGTGGAGGGCACAATCCTGTAGGTCCCCGCCGACAGGTGGCAGAGCCGGCTCACCTCCTGGGTGTGGCAGTGCGGCACACAGCTCAGCAGGGGGTCCTGGAGCAGCAGCTGGGCCGTGCCCAGGCTCCCGCCATCCGGAACCTGGGGGAGGCGTGGGCTCAGCGGGGGACGCCTGGCTGCTGGGCTGCCACGGCCACCAGGCGTGCTCCTTCCCGGTCTCAGGACCTCACTCCCTTCCCGAGGCTGGGGCGCCCGGGGTCAGGAGGCACCCGGTGCAGTCCACCCAGACCTCACGGTGACGTCCCCCACATCACACTCCCTTTTCCAGGGAGGAAGGGCCACCCAGCCGGGAAGCTGGGCTTTGCAAGCTTGGCTCACACTCACCAGGGTCCCACCGCCCGGCGGACCACCACGATGACCACTGGCCAGGCCCCTGTCCCGTGTGTTGAAGCCCCGGCTGGCAGCCCGGGGGGCAGCAAGGCTCCAGAGCGGCCCCCAGCTCCCAGGGGCACAGAAACTTCTCCACCAGAGAAATTCCTGCCCTCCCTCGAGTCATCTGCACCCCAGGCTCTGGGTGCTCCCGGCCGTTGTCCTGGCCCCAACCCTCCTCAGTGCCTGGCGGTTCACTGAGCCCATCTTGACGCAGGGCCCCCAGAAACGTGAGCACCAGTGTGAGCACGGGCCACTCTGTCCCCGTGGAACCTGGGCTCGTGACCTCTGACCTCTGGCAGCACACCCGTCCCCCTTTCCTCCAACTACAGGCCTGCGGAGCGCGTCCTGCGTGCTGCGCAGGACGGGGCGGGCAGACCGAGAAGGACGGCGGCCGTGCTCTGGCTTCCATACCGCCCCCCGTCTGCAAGCCCCCCGGGCAGCTGCACCGGCGCCGTCTGTCCATGAGGCCCACAGCAGCTTTGCGGGTGGGCAGGCGCCCTGTCCCACTCTCCCTGTGAGCCCGTGTCCTGAACCGCGTCAGGGCTCCGGGGCGGCTCCTGGCGGACTGCCTCCCCCGTGACACGCGTCGGGTCTCCTGGGCGGGAGGCACGGCTCTGGGGACCTGACCCGGTGACATGTGTTCTCAGCCTGGGGTCTAAGCTGACCTACGACCCCGGTGAATTACAGCCTTCACGAAACCCCCAGAAACAGATCCTGTGCCCACGGGACTGAGGGACTGAGTCCGGGCCCCGCTGTCTCCCTGCACCCGTCCGCCCCCGGGGCAGGAGGGGCTTGCCTGGAAGACGTGGAAGCCGATGGGGTGGCACTCGCTGTCCCGGCAGTGCTGGCGCAGGGTGATCCGGACGCAGCGGGGGCCCGCGCCCTCGGGGACTGCGAGCGGGAAGCAGGGGTTGCAAGGGTAGGAGGCGAAATTCCTGCTGCCCCCCGCCGTGCGGCCAGCCCTCCAGGAGCCCCGCAGCTGCACGGTCTCCCACTCCCCTGCCGGCTGGGCCTCCCCGGAGGCGGCGCTCGGGGCCGCCGTCTTGACGGCGCTGTGGGGGGACAGGAGGGCCACACACGGACCGTCAGGAAGCCGCCCAGGCCGCCCCCCGCTGTCCTCCGCCGAGGCCCTCGAGGTAGCCCGGCCCAGAGACCCGGGTGCCACTCTCACCTGAGGGAGACCCTCCCGCTGGAGAAGACCCGGAGCAGAAACTGCCCTGGCACGTCCTTCAGGAAGGTGCTGGGGACAGCCAGGTAGCAGCCGGGGCTGAGCTCGCAGCGCAGGTGCACCTCCCGGTCGTAGGCATGGCGCACAGTGCCAGCCACGGGGGGCGAGGACAGGACCCTGGGCAGGCTGACCCGCCGCTTCTCCACCTGCAGAGAGGGGCCTGTGCGCCAGCGTCCTGCGACTGGCCCACCCCTTCGCCCGGCACAGCAGGGCCCGGCCAAAAGTGCCCGCCACCCGGGGCTCTCATTCCGCCTGGGGGTCAGCAGCTCTGTCCCAGATGTGAGCCTGCAGGCCGTCCTGCTCTGGGAGGAGCAGTGCCAGTCCAGACAGGGCTGTGCCCTGGGCCCTCCCGTCGGCTCGGCCTCTGTCTTCCCGCGTCCTGTCTGACTGGCTGGGCCTGTGGGAGTACCAGCTGGTGCTGGAGCCGGGGCGGGCCGGGGGCATGCGAGGCTCCGGGTGGTCACTCGTGTCCCCAGGCTGAGCAGGGGGCGGGGCCCCAGTGGAGTTACCTTCCAGATGTGCAGGCCCACAGCCTGGTAATCCTTGCTCAGGAGGCGGGCCGGGCCCCACGGGACGCGGGTGCCTCTCACCGGTGCTCGAGCCCGGCCTGCCCGGCCCGCGGTGCGCACCCTGGGTCTCTGCAGGACGGCGACATACACCTCGCTGGGCTCCGAGACCCGCAGCCAAAATTTGGGGTTGCTGGGAAAGCCGCTGTTGTTCCGACAGCCTCCCGCCGACTGGCCCTTGACCCAGGCCCCGGGCAGCTCCTGGGTGTGGCACAGCTCCTTTTCTAGGCCGAGAGCCGAGTGTCAGCTCCAGGAAAGGGCTCCCACGCCACCCTCCTGCCCCTCGCCAACACAGCACCCTACAGGAGGGGCCCCGCGTCTCTGAGCACCTCGAGCCGCCGGGGACAGGGGCAGGGGACGTGTCTCCGCGCTGAAGGAAGTGGGCCGGGGCCGTGGCCAGGCTGGTGCCCGGGAGCCCCCAGGGGGACGCTCTGACCAAGGCCGCGCTGCCTGCCCCCAGGCCGGCCCCAGGTGACGGCGGGCTCCCCCCGGGGGGCGGGCCCCCGCTCACCTGAGTAGAGGCTCTGCAGGTGGCCGGCCTCCGTGACCGGGAAGCCCACGGTGACCTCGTCAAACTCCTGCAGGAACTCCGCCTCCTCCACCCAGAACTCGCCTTCCCGCAGCTGGGACAGCAGCGCAGCCTCGTCCGCCGGGTCCACCAGGCTCCAGCCCTCACCTCTGGAAGACCCTTCACTTCAGAGGCACCTCTCGTCTGGGAGCGGCTGGCACTGACCCAGGAGCCCCGTGCCCTGCCGCTCAGGGTGGCTTCGTGTGGGCCCTCCCACGGGGCAGCCGCTGCTCCTCCCCCTGGGGCTCCCGTCCAGGGACACGTCTCCCCAGGGCGGTGTCCTCGAGCAGGCGAACAACAGATGTCCCCGATGGACTCAGGTAGAGCCGCCACCAGCCTCCCGGGCCCAGGAGCAAGCGTTGGCTCTGCAGACAGGCCACGCCGGCCACGGGAGCAGGCCCCGTGCCCCCATTCCACCCAGCTCCCCCATGCCAGTGAAGGTCAGAAGGCTGAGCTGAAGGGCGCCCGGGCGGCTCAGTCGGTTGAGCATTTGGCTTCAGCTCAGGTCATGATCTCCCGGTTCGTGGGTCTAGCTCAGAGCCTGAAGCCTGCTTCAGATTCTGTCTCCCTCTCTCTCTGACCCTCCCTTGCTCATGCTGTCTCTCTCTCTCTCAAAAATAAACAAAACATTAAAGAAAAAAGAAAAAAGAAAGCTGAGCTGAGCACTCACACGTCCCCGTCACCACCGCCTGTCAGGCCGAGTGCAGGCCACGGCGGGCCAGAGCCGGTGCCAGGCGGGCCTCGAGGGAGCCCAGCCACGCCCCGTCCCGACCAGCTGCAACGTACACAGCCCAAGCCGTGCACCGGAGCCCGGGACACACATGGTTGTGACAGCTCGGGGCGCCACACTCCCGGCCTGGCAGCAGGGAGCCCCGGCCCCGGCCCACACTCACCCCTCTCTCCAGGGCCCCTGCCAGCACCGCCGGCCCCAGGGGTTCCGAATGCGCAGCAGCAGGAGGCCCTGGCCAGCCCGCCCCCGGAGCTCTCGCACGTCCGACACGATGAAGGCGTGAAACTCGCCCAACTCCCTGGCACCTGGGTGAGACAGAGCTGGGAGGTAGGCTGGGAGTCCTCGAACTGAGCGGACCCCCAGCTCTCTCCCCTTCCCTGCGGGGTGCTCTAGCCACCCCACTGTGGCCACACCAGCACCCAGGTCCCCATGGACCAATGGGGACAAGTGAGCTTAGAAGTGGCCTTAGCCAGTGCAGAGCCACAGCGGAGGACCTGGATCGGGGCTCTGGCTTGGCGGCCGTGGGCCTGGCAGGTCGCTCCCTTCTTGGTGGCCCGGTCCTCACCTGGCCAGCCGACAGGGGACAGGCGCCCCGGGTGCAGGCCTAGCTCTCAAATGCGCAGCCACAAGCATTATGGGAGGCAGGCTCGTGACGGGCCTGTGACTGCCCAGAGGGACGGGCTCCTCCTGGCAAGGCTGGCTGGGGGGCATGGCACAGCCGGGAGCTGCTGGATCCAATGCTGGTGGGGGGTGTGTTGGGGCGGGAGGCCTGGAGGCCAGAGAGGAAGCCTCCACTTGCCCAGAGCCCTTGGGACAAACGCACGTGCAAGTGGAGGAGCCAGAGCATAACTGGAACTCCAGCTGGGGAAGGGGGATGGCCGTCCAGAAAGGAGAAGAAACTTCTGGAATGTCTTTAAAAGCTTTATTTACAATGCATGGCAGCCACCGCTCTGGGCGTCTGCCCCAGTCCTCAGGCCTGGCACACTTCAGGGGGACCCGGAGGGCCTCCAGCAGCCCCCTCTTGGCCTAGAGGTTGCTGCAAAGCCTGAGTGCCCCACCCTGGGGGCGCCTGATGCCAAGACTCAGGGAAGGTTCTAATGCACGTCATGCACGGCCTTCCGCGGGCTTCCCTCCCTTCCCACATGTGGGGGCAGACCCAGCTCTCACGCACAGCCTGGGCCGCTTAGGTGTCCGCATGTGGCCATTTATTTCAATGTCCATGTTTTGGGCCAAAAACTTCATTATGAAATTCGCCTTGAACGCTCTGAAACATGAAGACGCTCAGTAATGCTGGCTGATGCAAGAAACCGGAAAGACCGTAAAGGTCTGCAATTAAGGGAAAGAGCAAGAAAACCACAGCAGCTCTGCGAACGGAATGAGGCGCCGACCGTCTACACGGCCCCTGAGAAGGCGGTGTGTGGTACAAAACACACCGAGTTTGGGGGGAAAACCCACCAAAGGCCATGAAAACGTCAAAGGAGCTGCGTTAGAATGGTTCTTCCTCTCAACAAGCTGTCTCGACAGGGTAAGCACCACTGTGTGCATACCTCGGCGCTGACTTCGCGGGTCGCCGGCCGGGCCCACGTGGGCACCACCTGTCCCCTGCCAGGTCCCCACAGGGGCTCCGGCCTCACCCTAGCAGGGAGCAAGGGGCACCTCCCTCCAGAGGGCGGCTGACAGGGACGGTCACACACGAGCTTTGCAGGACCCATGTGTTCCTTCCCACGCGGCCCTGAGGGGGCTGCAAGAAGCCGCCCCGTGGGCCTGTGCAGGCCACTCGCACCGCCGCCCCCCTGCGTCTCACCGGCTCTGGGGCTGAGCACTGAGCAGCTTATCAGACAGCGGTCCTTGAGGCGGAGCAGCCGCCGGCAAGTCCTGTGCTCCGAGGCACCGGGCCCGTCCTGTCGGCCGCCGGTTCTCGCCATGTCCTTCAGGCTCCACCGCTCCGCCAGGCCGCCAGTGAGGTCCACCAGGGCATCCGCCACCTGCCCTGCCCACAGGCACTCATAGGACCCATAGACCCTGGGGACGACCGCAGAGAGTGAGCTCTGGCCGGGGGCGGGGCGCCGGCCACCCCCAGATCACCTCGCCCGCCGCTTCAGTTGCTTCTCTCGACCCCCGCCCCAGCCTCATCACGCCAGAGGCCGCAAGGCCCTGCCGCCTCCAGGCGGACAGGAGCGTGAGGCGGTGCGGGGCGAGAGCCTGTGAACACCCACCCGTCCGCCTCCGGAGCCCCAGCCCCACGGGACTCGCACTGCCAGCCGGCGCTGCGGGCCCTCCCCGCTCCCTCGGCGCGGACGCCTCCCAGCACAGCCTCTTGGCGAGCTGGTGAATGCATTCTCCACGGGCGGTTTTTCGATTTGGACCCTGGGAGAGGGTGGTGGTCTCAGGCAGGACCAGGCTGTACAAGCACGGAGACCTGGCCGGCCTCCGCCTCCCACCATTCCCAGCGCTGGGAAGCGCACCACTGCTCCCTCTGGAGGTGCTGCCTTCACGCCCAACTTCGAAATGAGCACCAAGAAAGGGGGAGTGGGCCGGGATGGGGCAGCTCCCGGGGCCGAGTCTCAGAGTTTCTGTCTCTGGACGGCTCAGTCCCGCTGCTGGCCTGGCTCTCAGCTCCCTGGAATGGAGGAGGGCGGGGATCCGGGGGCGACTCCAGCAGCGGCTTCCTACCCCCTACCTCCCACCCCTCCAGCCTCCAGCACGCGTACTTGGCATAGACCTTCTCCAGCAAGGGAAGCCAGAACACATCCTCTCTCTGGCACCGGGAGAAGCAGAGTCTCCCTGCAAGACAAGGCAGACGGTCATCTATGGTCACCTCCACCCAGCGTCCAAACTGCCAAACTCGACAGGTGAAGGAGCCGCGGTACGCGGGGTCGAGCCAGCCCGGCTGTCCTGGAGGGATGACCTGCCGCGCACGGGGAAAGGCAAAAGGAGACGGTGAGAGACCAGGCACTCGGTGCCCTACACGCATCTTCCCCGGGGCCGCGCCCCAGGGCCCTGCTGGCCTGCAGAGGGCCCTCCTCTGCTCCCCCTGCACAGAGGGAGAACCCGATCATCACACAGAAAACTAACCAAGTTTGCAATGTAAGTATCTTGGGGCCACACTGAGGGAGCCAAGTGTCTCTGGGAGCTTAAAGCCAACCGTTACGGCCTACTGGCCCAGATACGCACTCGACCTGAATCCAAAATAAATGTGATTTTTACAGGCACGAGTGACCCAATTTGCAGCACAGCCGGGGGCAGACAGCGGGTTACTGTGGGCACAGCAGCCCCCGACTGGGGGCCGGTGTCCCAGGATCTGGGTGGGCGCATCCACACCGGGTGGGCTTTGCCTTGGACACACGTGTCTGGTCCCGGCTCTGCCCCTCCCCAGCTACAAACACGACAGCCGTGTGTTCAGCGCCCTCACTTGTGACCCAGGCTCAGAGCCAGCGAGGCCCTGAGAACAGACGCTTAGCCCGGCCTGGGGACACGGGGTGGGGAGCACCATCACGACCAGCAGCCCTGCTGCGTTAATCAGGAGTATTCTAGCAACAGCCAGACACAAAGCTGTGGTGCTCTGGAGAGGCACTCCGCCCAGCCCTGCTCCCTGCGTGGTCTGCCCACCGTCCCAAACCCTCTTAATCGCCTTTTGTCAATTTATGTGCAAAGCTTGTTAAAACGGCTGCTGTGACTAGCTAAGGAGACATCCTCCGAGCCGGGGCCTCCTGCTCCTTGAGGGCCCCGGGCAGCAGAGCAGGGCGGAAAGCACTGGGGAGCCCCAGGGAGAGGGGGACGCGGGGTCTGTGCCCTGGAGCCCCTGTGGCCTGAGAGCGAAGCCCTCCCTTCCCGCCAGCCCCGCGGGGCGACCACTGCAGAGCTGCAGAGCAGGAGGCTCGGCTGCCTGGCCTCCGGCTTCCTTCCTTCCTGCGCGCATCGGCCAGAAAGACAGAGCAGAGAGCACGCCGGACGCAGGTACCTGCTCCAGGAGGCGCCGGCTCTTCTGCAGGGCGGCGCAGGCGCACAGCAGCCAGCAGTCCCCCAGCAGCCCTTGCTTCACCTGTCCTTCCTGCGGGTCATCTGCAAACAGCCGGGGTGCGGCACAGAGCTCCTGAAATAGAGTGCCAGCCAGTTACACCTCACTTAAAACAAAGAACACGGGACCTAGGGGACAGGCACAGGGCAGGGGGTCTAGGGGACAGGCGCAGGGAGGAGCTTTTCTGGCCCACCGCATTGCCTAAGAGGAGAGCGGGAGCAGCTGGCCTCGTGCAGCCTCCATCTGTCAGCCTTCCCGGCTTTATATCAGCCCGTCAGCTTAGGTTCTAGGGTCCCTGTCTCTGTCCACCTTTGCTGAGTGGCAAAACCCCGATTCGGGATGAATCCCACCGCCCCCCTTCTCGAAAAAGCTAACTGTTGGCCTAGAAAATGGTTTCACTTCAAATCCACAGGGGCAAATCTCAAATGCGTCCTCCACACTGCTGGAAACCCTGGTTTCTCTGAGGCTTAGCTGCCCACCCCCCAGACCACCTTATTCCTTCTCCTTGTCGCTCTCTTGTCGACACT
>PJEM01010892.1:0-30061 GCA_004023845.1 Helogale parvula | reverse complement strand
GCAGAGGGGAGGCAAGGAAAAGGGGGGGCCGGGGGCGAGGCCCGAAGGAAGGCTGGCCGAGCGCACCAAGTGCAGGGTGAGGGTGTCTTGATGAAGTTGGACGTTAGGTGGCTTTATCTGGCCCTCCAGGACCCCTGGTCTGAAGGAAATTCTGCTAAACATCTCCTCTGCGTTTACCCTGTTAAATTCCTTTGCTGGTTCTGGGAACACTCTCTGTCCTGGTCCCCAGCCCACGAGTCCTCTCTGCCTGGTGACCATTCTACTGAGGTGCTTTGTTTTGCGGGGGAGGGCGGTTATTTTTTTTAATCTTCATGATTGCCCCTTAAAACAATCTCTAAAGCGTCTGACTGGACCTCTTCCATCGCCCCCGATCCCCGGCCTCACAGTTTATCCCACCCCCGTGCAGGGGAGATTTTAATTCCGTGTGTCGCCAAGCCCTCTGACCACATTGCCTGCTGTTCCCTCGGGTGGCAGCTGGGTTCGGCGGGTGTTGACCCTGTCACGCGGTGGGTGCTCTCCTGGGGGTGCTGGGCCGGCCATTATCGTTAGACCTGAAGTTCCACCCAAGCCTCCTGGTCTTAGGAAAGGGGCCTCCCTGCGGTGAGTCCCAGAGAGAGTGGGGAGCACTCTGGGGACAGGGCCGGACTGCACAGACACGGCCTGAGGCTCCCTAAGGACTGGAGAGGCTCCCGGCGGCGTGGGGCGCCACATGCAAGCCCGCGGCCTCCTTCCCTCCTTCCCCAGGTGGCAGCTCTCCTCACGGCCCCACCTTCCTTGGCCACAGCAGACCTGATGCTCATGGGGACTGCTGTCCCCTATTGGGACGTCCCCCCCCCCCCCCCCCCCGCCAGGCTCCATCGACATCACTCTCCTGCCTGGCTGCTCCCTTGTCCTGAAAACGCAGCCACTGTTCTGCCCTCAGCCCTGTGTGGTCAGTACTGCCACGTGTCACCACCCTCCCATGCGTGTGGTGGCAGTGGCCGGTGTGAGCCCCTCCCTGGCTCTCCCGTGTCTCTGGCAAGGTGCCTGGAGTGCGCCAGATGTCCCCTCCTTCGTCAGCAGGGCGGGTCCCTGAGGAGCGACGGTGACCCACTGCCAGCCTGGAGCCAACGGAGAAACACCCCTTATGAAAGCGTCGGTATTTCAGAAGTGTTTGCTGCCGGAGCGTAACTTAGCTCGTGGCCTGGAAGCCAGCCCCTGAAGAGGGTGCCGCTCTATCAGGACACGGGATGCGTGGGTGTGGGGCCGGCCGGGCCGCTCTGGAAGCGGGTGCATCGGCGGGTGGTGGTCCACAGCGGCAGGACAGCACGGTTATCGCCGGGCGCCGTGACTCACAAGGCAGGTGGCGTGTGACGCGCCCGCGAGCCTGGTGGGAGAGCGGCAGCATGCACTGGTCACAGGCTGCCTTGGGAGGGAGACTGCGAGGGGGAGGCGGGCCAAGACAGTGCTGCCCGGGCTGCAGGCTGGAGGCCGAGGCAGGCTGGAAGGCCAGGGACGCAGGGCCTCCCGGGGCTGGGAGCGCTTCGGCTCGCCCCAGAGGGTCGCTCAGGGCCAGGACTGTGACAAGGACAGTGTCAAGGAGATGGGTGTCCCCCTCTCCCCAGCTGTAACGGCTGGGAGTTGCTTCTGAGCTTGGCAGCGTCAGGAGAGAGTGGGCAGGTGGAGCGGAGGGCGGGCGGGCAGAGCCAGGGCCGTGGGGCTGCGGGCGAGTTCGTGGGGCTGTTGAGAGCGTCGAACTGCCAGAGATCAGGAGCCCGAGACTAAAAAGTGTGTGACCAGAGGCTTGAAATCGACCTCCTCTCTTGCAGGGAAGGGGCTGAGAGAGCGGCTCAGCCCCAACAGGGCTTCTCGTTGGCACCTTGTGTGGGAAGAGAGTGGACCCTCCTGAGGGGCCCCAGAGAGCCCAGGAGGGGGCCTCTTCCAGGGCCCCAGGATTGCTGTGTTCTCCCTTCTGCAGGGACGGTGCTGCAGGCCCTGTCCCCTGCACGGTGGGTGACCCGTCTTCTGGTCCCCAGGTTTCTGGGTTGAGTGGAACCCCACTCAGCCGTGACGCGCAAACCCGCGCTCGCGGAGGTGCCGGGTGCGAGGGCACCGGGCCATCCCACAGGGCAGAGGGGTCTAGAGAGCAGAGGAGTCCATGGGATACTGGTGACCTGGAGGCTGGCGTGGCACCGCAGTCTTCCCCCGTCCCGGCCCCTGGGGCAGAGTGTGGCTCGGTGCCTCGGGCTGGCCAGTGGCTCCGGTGACGGGTCCCTTCTGGGCCTAGCGTGAGATTCTGCAGGAGACGGAGGTGCTGCCCCGTGAGGCTGAGCCCATGGGTGACCACAAGCAGAACCTGGCCAGCCCTTGGTCTCAGCGGCTGCATCACACCCGCCACCCACCACTCAGCCAGTCACCCTCCATGGGGGGCACCCAGACGCTGTAGCAGCTGCTGCAGCGGTGCCAGTGGGCGTTCGCCCTTGGGCATCCAAAATCAAACCTGCCCCCACCATGCATGTACCCCTGCCTGTACTCCAGCTCAGGACGGGGGCCGCCGCTGAGAAAGGTCCAGAGTGAGGGTGGTGACAAGCGGCCTCCTCCACTTTGGTGTTCCAGGGTCTGACCGGGGAGGGCAGGGGTCGGCCTGCTGCTGGTCTTCAGAGTCCTGGGCCACAGGGGAGGAGCTGGGGGCCTCTGACAGCAGAGCCAGGAGCAGCTGGAGTGTGAAGGAAGGCCCTTGGGCCCCAACAGCGTCGCCCTGCCCGAGGACCAGCCTGGGTGGCCAGGTGCACATGGAAGACGAGCCAGGAGGAACCAGCTGGGGGGCTGTTTGCAGAGTGGAGGTTTAATGGGGTGATTATGGCCACCCGGTGCAAGGCCCCCAGGCCTCTCCCCGCACGGTGGGCCTGAAAAGAGCACCAGCCCCCCCCCCCCCCCGCTCTCCTCCCTGGGGGGGTGTTACAGCCCCGAGGCAGACTGTCCTGGGGTCTGGCACCCCGTGTTCCCTGAGGGGCTAAGGCTTTCCAGGGAGCCCTCCGCAGGGAGGTCCACCCTCTTCTCCTCAGTGTCCCCTGACCCTACACTAAGGGCATGTCTGTGTCCTTGTCCTCTGCCAGGGGCAGCTGAGGCTGCCGACCCCAGCGGTGGGTGCGGGACTCCACGGGCAGGAGGCCTGTGTGAGGACGGCGTGGCCTGGACTTCCGGCCACCTAAGGCACAGTATGGCAGTCGCCGTGGGACTGCAGGGCTGTCACCCCGGGGGCAGTGCCCGGCAGTCAGTGTCGAGACAGGTATGGCATGTGCTGGCCTCTCCGGGGCCTGCAGTGCAAGAGCGCTGGGGGGGCCAGGTCCACTGGCCTCGCCGCCGGGGAGGAAGTC
The DNA here is from genome assembly GCA_004023845.1 of Helogale parvula. Lineage (NCBI taxonomy): Eukaryota > Metazoa > Chordata > Mammalia > Carnivora > Herpestidae > Helogale > Helogale parvula. Next base: position 26,705 of record PJEM01010892.1, on the reverse strand, counting down.
CCTGGCGGAGCCGGCAGTGGGGAGCTCGCGGCCAGAGCCGAGGCACAGTCACGGCGGGCCCGGGCCGCAGAAGGCACAATCGTGGTGTCTGGGAGGTCAGGGCTAGGCAGACACGTTGACGTCCCTGAGAGAAATGGCGCCGCCGGGGGCCTCGTCCCCGAGCAGCAGGGCCGGCGCGTCTGGGTCCACCTCCGAGTCGGCTCCGGCAGCGGCCTGCTCCGCGCTGGGCTCGGCGCCGGGGCCCAGGCCCTGGGACAGGATCTGCTGGATGGTCCTGCGCAGGTTGGGGTGAAGCCGGCCCTGGGTCTGGTAGAACACCTCCAGGGCGAAGGACTTGAGGGCGCCGGTGCAGAGGTCCTCGTAGAGCGGAATGGTGTACATGCGGGACATCTGTGGAGGTCGGGCACGCTGTGGTCCCGTCCCGCCCCGCCCCGGCCCCGCCCCGGCCCCGCCCCGGCCCCGCCCCGGCCCCGCCCCGCCCGCGGCCCCGCCCCAGCCGGCCCCGCCCCGCCCCGCCAGCCCAGCGGCCTGCAGTCACACTTCCGGAGGCCGCTGCGGGGGGGGGGGGGGGGGCACCGCTACCGGCCTTCCGCAGAAGCCTGGGCTCAGGGCCAGTGAAGGGGCACAGAGGTGCAGTGAGGGGAGGCTGGAGCCTGGGACCCTCCGATAGTCCTGGGGCCACAGCCCGGGGGCTGGCCTGTCCACAGGCACGTACCGGGTATGCCTAGACCTGCAGACTCTGCTCCCGCCTTTCCCCTCTGGAAGCCTGGGCGGTTCCGGCCCCTCCCACCTGGGGTGTGCCCCCAGACACCATCCATCCTCTCGGATGCCCCGCCTGCTGGGTCAGCGGCGGGGCGGGGCCTCGTGCAGGAGGCCGTACCTGGCTCTCGAGGAACCTCCGGACCCGGTGGAGGTCAGGGTAGTAGTCGTTGCGGACCACGATCTGCAGCCAGCGGATCCGGATCTCGGCGTTCATGGAGTCCAGCAGGGACGAGTAGCACTTGGACAGGCGCATCACCACCTCTGCGGAGCCACGGGCAGGTCAGGGCCGGGCAGGCACACCACGCCCCGGCCACCCTGGCGGCCGCAGTACCTACCCTGGGGCAGCGGGGACCCATCCAGGAGACGGTCCAGGAAGAGCGCTGTCTGGAAGGTCCTCCACTTGGAGATGTCGATGGCACTGGCAGAGGCGGCCGCCTGGTCGAGAGGCTCTGCGGTCCACAGCTGGAAGAGGGCCTCCACGGGCCGAGTCAGGCTGGATCCCTGAGACAGGTCCGGCTCGGCCAGCGGGGGGCCCGTGGCGTTGAGCCAGCGCTCGAACTCCAGCCCTGCAGGAGAGATGCCGTCCTGAGGTCCCCACCCAAAGCCAGCTTGCCCAGGCGACCCCGGACTCTTGGAGGGTCCCCTGGTGTGACTATCCCAGGGCCTGGGAGCCCCAGGGGCGAGGTGAGGGGTGGGGCCAGGGTCAGCTCCCGCACCCCACCTCGAGCCCCAGGAATGGCTTCCATGAATGCGCGCAGGGAGGCCTGAGGACTCAGGCTGGTGACTGAGGGCCCCTACCCTCCATGCTTCTCATGGGGACAAGACAGCGAGGCACTTTCAACCCACCCTCAGTGTGGTGGGGGGGCAGGGGGCTGGGCAGCGACCTGCCAGAAAACTGACATCCTGCTTTCAAAGCTCTGGGCACATGCTGCCATCCCCCACCCCCAAAAGCCCTTGGTGCTTCTATTAAACCTTCTGAAACCAAGCCACACTGCCCAGACCTCTCAGCCAGCCTCCGTGGCTCTCTAGCAAATCCTGGCTCTCCCTAGACATCAGACCCTTCCAGTCTTTCCTTGGCCCCAAGCCCTCGGACCCTCAGAGATACCTTTATGGGCATCGCACAGGTGGGCAAGCTGGCCTCAGGCAGCTCTGAGGCAAACCTCCCTCTGCCCAGCCAATCACACCACAGGCCCTTTGCACATACTGCCTGATTTTCAGCCTGCTTGACCTACGGGCTACCTTGTCAGGGAAGCCTCCTGGATCCTATCAGGCTGGAAGGACACTCTCCTCTCTGCACCCGTGGTGTCCCAACCTGAGGACCATGCCATCCAGCAAGGGCTGGCTGAAGGGGGGATGGACGAACCCGAGGGGCTTTCCTCCAGGCGGAAGTGGCATCTTGCGCAGCAGGGCCCGCCTCCCCCCCCCCCCCCCCCCCCCCCCCCCCCCCGCGCCACCATCCCCCTTGTGGGCCGAGGGCCAGCTGCACACGGACACGTGGCAGGCAGTGACCTCACCTGCCCGGCAGTCCACGCTTTGCTCCTTCAGCTCTGGGAAGAAGCTCAGGAAGGAGTCCAGCAGGTCCCGGGCCACCACGCTGGTGAACTTGTACTTCTCCACGTAGGCCTGTGCAGGTGGGGGCAGGGCTCAGCAAGCCCGTGGCCAGGCACACCGCCCTCCACCAGAGCCGGCGTGGGCACAGAGGTGCCCAGGCAGCCACGTGGACCTGGCCACGTGCCTGCAACGGGAAGGCAGCCAGAGGGAGGAGGTGGCACCCTGCACCGTTGCCATCAGGCCCCGCTTGACCCCACGCCGCCCTCCGGGACAGAGGTGGCCCTGGGAGCTGGGGAGGGGCTCGGGGCGGGTGGAGGGCAGGGCCTGCGCCGGGGGAGTGCTGCTCACTCGGAGAAAGTCGTCAAAGCGCTGGGGGTCACCGCACAGCTGGGACAGGTAGTACACGAAGCAGTAGCCCTTCTCGTACGTGAACAGGTTCATCAGGTGGCTGGGGTTCACTCCTGCAAGGGGAACAACCCCGGCTCTGGGCGGCGCCCTCACCCTCCTGCGTCAGGCCTACTGGCTGGCCAGGGCGGTCGGTGCTGCGGAGCAGGACGGGGCTGAGGGTTTCTGTCCCTCCCGTGGCCTTGGGCATGCAGTGACAGGGCCGGCCCTGCCCACGGGCCACTGCAGGAAGCCGAGGGCCCCCACATCATGGCGGCCAGCGCTCAGGGCCCCTGAGGGGGGGTGGCAGGCTGGGAGAGCCTGGGGGAGGCCTTCCTAGGGCTGGGACCCAGCCAGAGGAAGCAAGGGGAGCTGGGGCTCCGCGGGGTGCCGTCCGCGGGGCTGGGGCGGGCCCGGCGGGAGGGGTACCTGGCTCCAGCTTGACCTGCAGCTTGCTGACCGGGCTGTCCTCCCCCAGCAGCTTCATCTGCCTGTGCAGGGCATCCAGGCGGAAGGCCGTCTCCAGACAGGTGAAGGCAGCCCCTGGACGGGGACAGGGGGCAGTGGGGGCAGAAGGGGGCAGGGCTGGCCTGAGCACCCGTGCAGGTGCAAGGCTGCTCCCTGCCCTGAGCGGCGTGGAGCTAACTGACCCAAGGCCACCGTGCTGGACACGCACACGGCAGGGGACCGCACCCCGGGGGTCGGGCCGGGGCTCCGTGGTCTCCCCCGTCCCTCCGCCCTCCCCCGGCCGGCCGCGGGCTGTACCGTAGGTCTCAGTGGTGATGCGGCGCTGGGCGTAGGTGGCCAGGCCCTCGCTCAGCCACATCTCCTCCCACGTGGCATTGGTGACGGCATTGCCGAACCAGCTGTGGGCCACCTCGTGGATGACGTCGATGACCAGGAACTCGTCGCTCTCCAGGATGGAGGAGATGATGAAAGTGAGGCAGGGGTTCTCCATGGCCACGATGGGGAAGGAGGGCGGCAGGAAGACAATGTCGTATCTGCCCCGGGGGGAGGGAGGGCGCGTGACCGTGGGGGCCGGGGCCTTCCTCCCCAGGACCTCACACAGGGGACCCTCCCCCTAGGCCCTCGTTTACTCCTCGGGCCCCACCTGCCATGCACCCCCCCCCGGGCCCCGGGCCATACCTGCCCCACATGTAGGGCCCGTACAGCCGCTCGGCTGCGCTCAGCCACTGCTCCACTGCGCCCGACAGCTTGCTGGTGGCCGTGGGCAGGAGGCACGGCTCAGCCCACACGCGGCTCCTATCACAGGGCGGAGAGGGCGGGCAGAGGCTGAGCGGCCCCCACCCCACTCACCCCCCAGGCCACCTCTCCTTCTGGGCTCAGATGCCACCCACGCCTCCCAGAGCAGCCAGCCCGCTGCTCGCCCCCCCACCTCACGTGAGAGCCACCACACAGGCGCTCCCCACGCGGCCGAGGGGTGGCTTGGTTCCCTTCGTTGCTGGGTCGAGATAAGCCACCCAGACTTGAGAGTGCATCGGGCGAAGGTGTGGCCCCAGCAGGGGGACACTAAGGAGGGTGACCACCCGGCTTCCCGGCCAGGGGAGGGCAGGGTGGGAGGAGCCTGGCAGTGAGACCCAGTGGGAAGCGCGGCGTGGGGGTCCGGCAGGGCAGCCATGGATGCAGGCCTTGTGTCCAGCCCACGGCGGCATGTCCCCACAGCCCGGGCCCCAGTGCTGCAGGGAGCTGTGGCCCTACCTGGGCCCGATGTCTGCCGGCTGGAGGTCCCCGGCCACGAGGGCCACGAGGTAGGCGGGCACAGGGTGCTCCATGTGGAAGTGGTAGACGCCCTCCTCCTCCACGTACGTGCTCTGCGTGGCACTCATCAGCACCTGCACCCCCGACGGGGCCTGCGTGCGAGGAGGCCCCACCGTCAGGGCGCCCCACACCCCACAGCAGGGGGTGCCCCACGTGGTGATGGGAAAACATGCTCCCTGTCAGGGTAACCCAGGATTCACGTCCACAGGCTGGGTCGGGGAAGCCCACCTCCGCGGTCGGGAGCCCCATCCCCCAGCCGGGGCACCTCTCCTCCAGAGGGCCTCCACGCCACGCTGGGCGCCCCGGTCAGGGGCCCCGCATCCCGCGCTGGGGCTCCCCCTCTGAGGTGGTGAGGGGGTGGGCCAGGCCGGCGGACGCTGACCTTGACGACGGCCGAGTAGGTGCACTTGACAGCGGGCGTGTCGAAGCAGGGGAAGAAGGAGCGGTTGCACACCGAGTGGCCCTGGGTGAACACGAAGGGCTTGGCGTTGCCGTAGGTCAGCTCGGGGTCCAGCCACCAGATCTGCGGGCGGGCAGCGGGAGGGCGTCAGCGCCACCCTCCCCGGCACAGCGAGCCACTGCCCCCTCCCTGGCGAGAGGCGAGGGTCCCCACTCCACAGAAAGCATCAAGTGGCCAGGACACCTCTGCCAACCAGGGCTTGCTCCCGGAAGCTCCGGCAGGTTTCCCGGAGAGAGCAGGGCCTTAGTGAGGTGGCCCCGACCTGTGGTCCCGCTCGGGCTGCTGGGCCCAGGGCCTCCGGGACGGCAGCGAGAGGAGGACGCTGAGGGCCCGCAGGGAGATGGTCTGATTGGGCTCCTCCAGAGCCAACGGCCACTCCAAGTCACGGTCACTCGCCCGGGCCTCGGGCAGGCATGGCCGCTGAGCCACAGCGCGGCCTGAACCGTGTCGCCGGGGTCAGTAGGAGGCCGTGGGTCCAGGAGCAGCCCAGGGAGTCAGTCTCCGGCTGGGCTCTGCTCCTCATCCCAGCTTCCCGAGGGAAACCGACACCAGGTCTTCAGTCCCAAGTCCAAATTCTCACGGGCCGGCAGCAAGGCAAGTGGGCCAGGAACGTGATAACGGGGGAAACCAGAGCTTCCTGATGACCTGCACCCTGGGAGGGAACTCCCGAACCCAGGGCCGCCTCCAGGGATGCGGCTGTCCTCGCCGGGAGGGACTCCATGGGGGGATGGGCTCTGGGCCAGGAGAGGACGGCAGGGCAGGAGTGGCCCCGAGGAGCCCCTGAATCTGCCGGCCCACGATCACTGAAGCAAACTGGATTGTTCTTCGTCTACTTCAGTGACCAAGTGCACAAGGGTCTTCCCAGGGGTTATGAAAGGACCCCCCCCCCCAACACACACACACACACACACACACACACACACACACACACACACAGCCTCTGCAAGTGATGGCCCCGTGGACTCGGCGGCTGCTGGCTGGCCACTGGTGGTGGCTCATGCTGAAATCGCAGAAGCGGTGGACACCAGACCCAGGGGGGCTCCCTTCCCTGCAGACCACAGGCCCCTGCCTGACCCAGGAAGGGGCTGCCTCTGCCACGCACAGCCCAGGCCCAAGTGGGTCCCTAGACCTGGCAGGGCTGCCTCTCCGGCCCTGGGCAGACTCTGGCCAGTGTTCACAGGTGTCTTAAAACTCCCCTTTGGCTGCTGTGTGTCTGTCTCCTCACCGTGGGAAGCCTGCTGTCTGTGGAGCCCGTTCAAAACCGCAGGCTCCTGGGCCCACCCCAGAGCCTCCTGGGTGCCGGACCCAGGAATCTGCATTAAGGAGACTGCAGTGGATGGTGCTACAGGCGGTCCTTGGCCCACACTGGGGACTCACTCCCAAGGTCCCCCAGACCCCTTCGACCTCACTTTCCCCTCTCACACCTACTCCACCACCACAGCCTCCCCTTCCACTGACTCCTCCCTCCCCCTGTGGTCCTCCTCAGGCTCCACCCAGCTCAGGCCTCCTGTTCCCGCCACTCGGTTCCCACCACTCCTGTCCGCTTGGCCCAGCCAGACAGGGTCCACCCAGCACTGGTCTCCACATGGCCTAGCAGGGACCAGCGGGGTCCACAGTCCTCCCGGGGAGTGGGGGGCTGGGGCGGATTCCCAGGCAGGCGGGGCCCTGCCTCAGAGGTGAGCCACCAAGTGCTTTCAGGGTGCAGGGGCAGAGGCAGCTGCGGACAGCCTGGCCACGCCTCCAGACACCACAGTCCAGGAAGAGAGCTGTCCTTGGCAGGGTGGGCGGGATTCAGGAAGGGGGTGCAAGAGACATCCCGGAGTCTGCAGCACCCCAAGCTGAGTCCGGAGGTCGGGGGCCCACTGGCAGGGCCTCCCAGGAAGCGGCAGCCTCACCTGGCACAGGTGCAGGTTTAGGGATTTAGGCCTGAGTCCTAGAACCAACCAGGGGACAGGAAGGGGACTCCGGGCACAGGCCCCGAGCCCCGTGGCCTTCATGCATCACCATAGGTGCCTGAGGTCAGGCGCCAAACCCTCTGTCCTCTGCAAGTGATCCAGCTTCATGCCAGGCCCCTGTCACCCCACCCAGGGCTGCACAGTCTGGACCCTGGCACCCCTCCCTGCTCCAAGCACCCAGGGACAGTGGCTGCTCTCACTGGCCGGACCCTAACCCCAGCAGCCTGCCGAGGGGCCTGCCCCCACCACTCTGCTGGCCATGGTCTTAAGTGGACCAGACACAAGGGCTCCAAGCTCATAGATGGAGTTCAGGGAGGAGGGCATCTCACTGCATGCGGGGAGCGTATCTGCCACCTGTCAGGGCCCCAGACTACCCGAGCAGGCAGCGGGACGGGGCACTAGTGGGGGCTCAGGGTAGGAGGTGGGGGCGGGGCCTGCTGAGGGCTCCAGGAACCAGGCAGGAAGCCCACAGGTGTGTGTCTGGTCCGGGCTCTTCCCACCCAGATGTCACCTTGGTGGCCCTTGGCCTGATGCTGTGACACCACCTGTCCATTTGCAAGCTGCAGGCAGTGACACATGGAACCTCCCAGAGCCGCGTGCATGTTGTGTACGTGGGGGGAGAGGGTGTCACGTGTGTGTTGTCCACATGGGGACCCAGGGAACCTGTGCCGCAGGAGCGAAAGGCCCTTGCTCTGTTCTAGAAGCCTCGCCATGGTGCAGGGGTGCGGCAGCCACAGTGCCCCACCTGAGCCACCTAGGCTTTTCGGCAGAGCATCCCAGCCTGTGGTGGTCGGTGCCCACAGCCCTGCGGGAGTGTCTGTGGGGCCACCCAGCTGCGGCGTCCGCCAATCCTCGAGTGGTGGCCCAGGGCACCAGAGCCAACCCAGCCCTCTCTGCCTCCGGCTCTGGCAGGTCTGTCCCTCATGCCTCTCCAGAGAACACATCAGGTGCCCCCAAGTCCTCTGAAGACCCCAGGTCCCATGGCAGCCCTTCCATGTAGGACACCACCCGCCAGCCTGCCCCGGCGCCAAGCGCCAGCAGATGTATGGCTTGCCTTTTACCCACCAGAAGCGGCCCTGGTCCCCCAGCAGGGCCAATCTTTGCACAACTGAAGGGAGAGGCCTCCCTTGGTGGCAGGCTGTCCCCTGCCCCCACCGGGCCGGCACCAGGACTCTCGCTCAGTCCACGTCTCCTAAGACTCCCCAGGCATCGGTTCGGAATCCCTGGGGGCACCCGAACGGGGTTCCGGGGCCTGGTGGAGGAGTGCCAGGCCAGAGGCCACGGATCCCCTGGGCCAGGCGGGCCCCGCCCTCTGTGCAGGTGCCCTGGGGCACAGAGCCCAGGTTAATGCCCTCTAACCTGGCAGCGCGGGGAGAGGCCGCCCGGAGACGGCCCCGAGACCAGCCCCCAGCCCCGGCGGACTCACGGCGGGGGCGTCGGTCGAGGTGTAGCGCAGGATGACCTGGAAGGGCTGGTGCGCCTGCAGCTCGGGCGGCAGGGTGACGGTGAGCGAGGAGCCGTAGTCGGTGAACGGGTCCACCCTGAAGGCCAGCGGGCAGCAGTCGGGCTCGGCGCCGGGCGCCTCGGGGAAGGCGGGCAGCGGGGGCGGCGGCGCGGGCCCGGGCCCGGCGGCGGCGAAGGCGAAGGCGCAGGGCGGCTCGGCGGCGGCGGCGGGGGCGCGGCGGAAGGCGGCCGAGTGCAGGCGCAGGGCCGGGTGCGCGTCGAGCACGAGCGCGCGGGGCGCGGGCCGCAGCGCGCACAGCTCGAGCACCAGGCAGCCGGCCAGCTCGCGCGCCTCGGGCCGCAGCTCCAGGCCCAGCTGCAGGTGGCGGAGGCGGAAGAGCTGCGCGCTGGAGGCCGAGGCCACGTCCAGGGCGGGCGGCGGCTCCGGCGGCGGGCGGGCGGGCGCGGCCTCGGCGCCGGGCGCCTTGCAGCAGCAGCACTGCGCCGCCATAGCCGGCCTCGCTAGGTGACATCCATGGGCGGCGGCCGCGCCGGGCCGCGGGGAGCGGGCGAGGGGCGCCGGGAGACGGCGGCGGCGGCGGCGGCGGCGGCGGGGCGCGGGCACAACAGGAAGTCGCGCCGGGAGCCGCCCGGCCCGGCCCCGTGCCGTGCACCGCCCCGCTCGGGCTCCGCTCGGCCGCCGCCGGGGGCGCTGTGCGCGGGGCCGGCCCGGGGAGCCGGGGACGCAGGGCGCACTGGACCGGGGCGGGGCGGGCGAGGGAGCTGTGCGCGGGGGCCCGGAGGTCCGGGGCGCGATGCCAGGGGCCGGGCTGGGGAAGCCGGAGGCTCCGCGAGCGGGGGGCCCGAGTGCAAGTCCGGGGGCAACGTGTGAGGGGTTGGGGTGCTGGGCGCGAGGCGGGGCAGGGGACCCGGGACGGTGTGCGCGGGTAGGGTACTGTATGCGGGGCCGGACAGCAAGCCGGGCAGGGGGATGTTGTGCACTGGGGGACCAGGGCGCACAGGGGCCTGGGTGCACCGCGTGGCCAACGGCATCCCAAGCCCTGTGCGCTTCGCACCAGGCTCGTCAGGGCTGCTGTCAGCCAGGTTCTTGGGGGCAGAGGCTGCTTAGTGCAGTCTCTGCTTCTGCAAAGCCTGGAAGTGCACACCCTCGTCGCGCGCCTCCTCCGTCGCGAGACCGCCGGTCTGTGTTGCGGAGCTTGGGGTTTTAAGGCTGTGCTGTCATATCCGGTGGTAATAGCCATGTGTGGCTGTTTAGATTTGGATAAAACATGAAGTTCAATTCCTCGGCGGCAGTGGCCACATTTCAGGGCCTCCAGCGAGCGTGTGTAGGGTAGTGTGTATCTAGGGGCAACCATCTTGGGTGGAGTGGATGTTCATTCCGTCATGGCAGAAAGTTCTGTTGGGCAGTGCTGCCTAGAGGGCTGGCAGGGCCCTGGAGACTAAATTGTTTGGGAGGTGGGTGTTGGGGGCAGTAACAGGCACCTGGTCAGCCCCCATCCCACCTGGCAGGGTCCTGTCCCGAGGCCTGGGCCCAGAGGAGAGGGCTGCAGACCTGTGAAGAGGTGAGGATGCCCAGTGAGCAAAACATCGGGTGGATCCTGAAGCCTGGGAATGCGAGGGGCCACCGAGACCTCGTTGTTACCGTCATGTAAGAATTCAGGTCTTCGGGGAGAAGGAGCTTTCAGCCTGGGCGGGCAGCCAGGAGCCTCCCCCCCCTCCTCTGCTCAGTTGTGGGGTGGGCAGAAGTTGCACCTGACCCAGGCATCATCCCCGAGTAGTATTTAACCCTTCTGGACTCTGTCCGCATCTGTAACCCCTGTGATGGGGCCCACCGTCCTGCCTGGGGGGGGGGGGCGGCGGGGAAGGTCCACGCTCGCTGGTGTGGAGCACGTGCGCTGAGGCATTGCTTTAATTTTCCCATGGGTCCTCAGGTCCCCATGTGTCCTTCTAGCTAGAGTAACACAATCTCCCTGTGGGGCACCCGGCTCAAACTCACCAGGAGCCCCCGGGCTCATGCAGCCACCTGTCTAAGACTTGAGAGAGGAGTGCAGGGGTCTGATTGGTCCTCACCAAGTTCCGGTGGCCCAGTGCCTGGCCAGGTGGCAGGGCCCCAAAGTGCCAGGGGTGGAGGGTTTTAGGTGGCACTCCCACTTTTATGAGCTTCTCTGAGCCCCTTCCCCCAGGCCAGTTGGTCGGGGTTGGAAGGACATCATCGAGACTGCTCGTGGGCGCCTGCACTAGCCTGCCCTAGGCCCCCCTCAGGCAGGTCGACCGGCCACCGGTGCCCTCAGAAGCCATCAGTTTTGGAGAAGACACGTGAGTTTGGATAGTAAAGCAGCCCACTGAGGTACCTCCTGACCGTGAGGCCCACAGGTGGGAATGCTGTGGCTGTCCCCACCCTCCACCCTGTCTCTGCCCGTCAGGGGACAGAGCCCTTGGCACAGCCCACGTTCCTTCCCTGTAGCTGCCCTCCCTTCCCCCACAGCAGGACACAGCTCTCCTTTCTCCCTGTCCTGACCTGCCTCTAGGGAGAGGGAGGAGGAAGTTGGGGCCGTCAGAGGCTGGGGCTTCTCCCACAGGAATTTTCATACTTTAGCTTTTTTGGTGATCAAGTCCTGGCTGGCCTGAAGCAGTGGACACTGCCTGCGCCCCAGGTGTCCAAGCCTAATGCTCCTGGACGGGCACCCCCATGCCAGCGTGCTGTGCCTGGGAAGGGGGGGGCAGTCCCCGGCCTCACCTGCCAGGTGGATGGCAGGCAGGCAGGGGTCCTCGGGAGAGCGGATCTCCACCAAAGGCCACGGCTCGATGGTTCCCAAACAGAACTGGTGGGACAAAACACCGGTGGCCCCACAGAGGTCTTTCAACCTGGCCAAACTCTTGCACCTTTGGTACCCAGAGCCAGGGCAGCCTGTGGCGTCCCATCAAAGGTGCCACGGGCATGCTGGGTTAGAACCTGGGCACAGGTCCTGGCAGACTGCTGAGCTCACCTCCAGACTGCCATAGCCTCACCTGCTAAGTGGAGAAATGGCAACAGCTTCCTTAGGGCAAGGGGTTGATGGAAAGGTGCCGCGAGGCACGAGGGGCTTGGAGGGAGTAACGGCCGTGGAAGAAGCGGGCTTGGTGGCAGTGAGCGGCAGGCAGGGTGTGACAGGATGCGGCACATGTAGAGGAGGGCTGCCGACTGGCAACGCGGAGAGGGGCTGGGTGCCGGCCCACCAGGCCCGGGTACACTTGGAGTCAGGGCCAAGGGCCTGGGTCAGAGCTGAGGCGCAGGTAAGGGGGAGGGGAGGGAGCCCTGTGCCCGACCATCTCAGTGCCTCCCAGTGCCAGCTTTGCATCCCACAGCTTTGGGCTCAGCCGAGTCGGAGGCTCTGTTCCCGGGCAGCATGTCTCCACCAGGGACACACATGTTCCTGACAGCACGCGGGGACACCCCCTGGCTGTGGTGACGGATCCTGACTTGCCAGGAGGACACTGAGCTCAGGACATTCTCCTGATGCATTCAGTGATCCTGCTTGCAGGGTAGAGGTGACGGTGGCCACAGCGCTGACGCAGGCGGCGCCACGCAGGCCCCTAAGAACGAAGGCGTGAGTCTCATCACCAGGACGGACCAGGACCAGCGAGGTGCTCGCCGAAGAGAAAGAGAACGTGACCTGACTCGCGGGAGGGGGAGTGTTAAATGCTGACTGTGACAGCTTATCCGTTACCTGATGACATGCGCAGTGGCACACAGGAACCAGACGCTGTGTTCTTTGTAACTCGCGTTCTAACCAGTTCCTCTTTTTTATTTTTTCATTTTCTTATTTAAGGAGTGTTGATGGTGATTAACTTTTTTTGTTTTGTTTTTAAGTTTATTTATTTATTTTGAGAGAGGAGAAAGAGCAAGACAGCAGGGGAGGGGCAGAAAAAGGGAGAGAGAGAGAAAATCCCAAGCAGACTCTCCACTGTCAGCACAGAGCCTGACACGGGGCTTGACCTCACGAACTGTGAGACCATGACCTGAGCTGAAACCAAGAGTCAGATATCTAACTGACTGTGTCACCCAGGCACCCTATGGTGATTAATTTTCTAGTACAGTCTTTAGGCCACAGGAACCAGGTGAGGGGTGGCTGACCCAAAAGAGGAATCAACAACCAGACGCACAGGTGGCCAGTGCATCTTTGAGATGCTGGTGGCTGCAGGATGTTGGGTGGTCGGGAAGTGGGCACAGGTGCCGAGAGCCCTGCCTGAACAGATGGCAGGCAGAAGCCTCTGCCAGTGGGGCTGGTGTCCTCCAGGGGGTGCCCCCATCAGGTGATAGTGACAGGCAGGACCGCGGTGGGGGGTTGGGTCTCCTGGACTTCCTATCTCCTGACCTTGAGCTCTGTATTAAATACCTTTCTGCCTAAAATTTCTCAAGTGGTGTTGATTTCCCTGTCCAAGCCCTGTCTGATGAACCTGACCAAGGAAGGGATGCTTCCAGTCCCCTCCTAAGTGCGCACGCTCCTGCGGTACTGTCAGAAAGGACAAACGCCCGAGCTGCATTTCAGATGCAGAAAAGGAAAACTCCGTGCGACAGTGAGGAAGGAGGGGAAGGAGGAGAGTCTCCTCCAGGCAGCGCCTGAACTACCTTCAGCTCCGTGCGCCCTTCTTTGGGGGCTGGGTCATCTGCAAGGGTGGCAGGACTAGGGCTCATTCTGGAGCTCTTCTGTCCTTCGGGAGTCCTGTCCCGAGGGCTCCCGAGGCGGGCGGGACAGGGACTGCAGGGCCTCCTCGTACTTCTGGAGCTGAGACCAGAACCCAGGGTTGGGCTCGGCCACCGGGCGAGCACTCTTCACTGCCTGAGAACGAGAAGCTTAGGCTGAGCGTGGAGCCACAAGGTGCCTCGAACCTCTAACGCCGGGAGGCCCGCCGCACCCGGAAGGCCCGCCCCACCAGCAGGTCGGTCCCACCCGGAGTCCCTCCTGGGAGCCCCGCCCCACCTGGAAGGCCTGCGCCACCTGGGTCCCCTTCTGGGAGCCCCGCCCCACCTGGAAGGCCTGCGCCACCTGGGTCCCCTCCTGGGAGCCCCGCCCCACCTGGAAGGCCTGCGCCAAGCTGAGCCCGCGGTGCCGCATGAGGTAGGCGGTGCACACGGTGGCCGAGCGGCTGCGGCCGTTCTTGCAGTAGACCAGGCAGGCGCCGCCGGCGCGCACCGCGGCCTCCATGGCGGCGCACGTGGGCTCCAGGTGCGTCAGCAGGTCCTCGGCCGGGTCGTCGAACACTGGCACGCGCAGCTCGGCGACGCCGGGCGCGCGCGGGCCGGGCTGCTGACGCGAGACGTTGACGCACAGGGTGACGCCCGCGCGCTCCAGCAGCTCCGGCGCGGCCGGGGCGCGCGCACTCCCGAGGAAAAGTGACGGGGCGACGCGTGCGAAGGGCGGCGGCGCGGGCGAGGCGCCCCCGGGGGCCCCGCAGCGGCCGGACCCTCCTGAGTCCATAACCGGCGCTCGGGCGCCCGGCCCGCGGGTCTAGTTTGGGCGGCCTCCGGGCACCCCCGGGTCCTAAAGGTCTCCCGGGCGCCCTCCCGCAGGGCCTTGGCTCCCTCCCCATTGGCCGGCCGGAGCGGGGCTCCTTCCCCGATTGGCTGCGGATGGCGATGGCGGCCATTGGTTGGGCGCGTGGTTGGGAGTGGGATTGGCTGCAGTGGGGTGGGCGGGGGCCAATGGGCGGTCCCTGGGGGGTGCGGAGGTCCTGGAGCTGCGACGCTTCGCGGGAGGGCGGGCTTGGGGGCCTGCGACGCCGGGCTTCGGGAACTGCCGCGGTGCTTGTCCCCGCGACCGGGGTCGGGGTATGGTTCACAGACGCGGGCACCCGCCTCGCCGCGGGTCCGGCCGGGCCGGGGCAGCAGGGCCGCGGCAGGGCTCCGGAAGGTGGGCTGCTTCTCTAGCTGTGGCCGTAGTGCGCTGGACTGGGGGTCCGGTCCAGGAGCCTCCCTGTCGTTTTGTTGGTTGGCCGCTGGGCGCCGCGTACTCTTGGTAACTACTCCTAATTGTATTGCCGCCTGAGGTGCCTCTCAGAACAGCTTACGTTTCTTCCTTTTTATCTGCTTCCCAATAAGTTGCTCTTTGTGATTTCTGTATTTTATTTTTCCTGTAATTGTAAAACATGGTTCATATGAAATAAAGCTATTTGCCGTTAAGTTTTCATCATTTCTTCATACACCCATATTTTTAAAACTTTTTAAGTAACTTTTGGGTCATCACTGTGACTTCTAAAAACGAAGATTGTTTATTGTCCACACATTTACTATGTAAGACTTCTTCAGTAGGTCTTTTCCCCCGTTTTTTTTTTTTAAATTCTAAATGTTTATGTGTTTTTGAGAGCCAGAGTGTGAACAGGGGAGGAGCGTGGGTGGGGGGTTGTGGGGGGACGCAGAACCTGAAGCAGGCTCCAGGCGCTGAGCTGTCAGCACAGAGCCTGACACGAGGCTTGATCCCACACGAGCCTCCTCGAGATCATGACCTGAGCTGAAGTCGGACACTTAACTGAGCCCCCCCCCCAGGCGACCCCAGTAGGTTTTCCTGACGCCCAGTGTCGTTCAGGGATGTCTTTGAGGGATGTTTCAGTGAAGAGCTAGCTGTCCTGCATACATTGCTGCTTCGGCTTGCTTTATTAATAATGGCTCGTCTATAACAGTATCACAAACTAGGCGGCTTAAAACAAATTTATATTTCCCTGTGTGTTGGGGTCTCCAGATCTCTGTCTCCTTATAAGGACACTAGACATTTGGTTTGGCAAATACCCTAATCCAGTATGACCTCTTGATTATTTGCGAAGACCCCATGTCCATATAAGGTGATTCACAGGTACCAGGGATTAGGACTTAATCTTTTTGGGGGAATGACATTCAACCTACAACAGGTGGTATGGTTTGACAAGTTTGTAGGATATTTTGAAGTTGATCACTTAAGATCCTTTGGTTTGTGCTCAAATTCCCAGGCTACAGTTGGAGGGAGCAGGGCAGAGAGGGGACCTGGAGGTGAAGGATAAGAGGTAGAGAGAGAAGAGATCCAGGAACCAAGGCGGGTACGAAGGGAGAAGAGAAGGGAATGGGGAGACGGAGGGGTGGAGGAAGCAGCCCAGAACCCTAGCCAGAATCTAGCTACTGGGGGAGGGCCTGGGCATATCTTTTTCCCATCTTTCGAAGGGGCAGTCTGGGCTGAGAACCCCAGGCCCTGCGCCTGCAGAGAGCCCCGCCCTCTCTCCAAGAGGCCTCAATTGCTTCTTTTGCAGAAAGCCCTGTGCTGTCCCCACCACTGTGCGTCTGCACATCCAGGTCCAGTTCCCTGGACTGTGCTGTCTTTGGAGAACTCCTGCGCATCCCCTGAAACCCCATTCAGGACTCCTCTCCCCATAGTCTTCCCTCGGGACTCCTCGGTCCACATAGCTAATTCTTCTCTCCATGACCTCAGGCCCCTTTGTGGGCTCGTCCCGAACCAGAGCAGGAGCCCCCGCTCCGTGCCTTCCACAAACTTGCACGGAACCGACAAAAGCCGGCTTTGAGTCCGGCGGAGCTTGATGAGATTGGCGGCAGCGCGTCCTGGCGCGCGGCGGGGGTCGATCTCCCATTCATTGTTCCTCAGTTTCCGCAGGTGTCTCCCGGGCACACGCCACCACACTCCCTTCCCGGGGGCGTAGGGAGCATATATACAGTGCTCTGCCCCGCGGGGAGCCTTGGCCCAGAGCCGGCTCACCGCCCTCTGCTGGACGTGGAGGTCGGTGCCCGCGGTGGACGCGGGCCGGCCGGGTTCCCGCGCCTCTCTCGGGGCCTCGGGCACGGGGCCAGCACGCTCAGGGCGTGGGGGTCTCGGCGGCGGCGGCGGCGGCGGCGGCGGGCGGCCGGGGGCGTGTGAGGTCACAGAGGGGCGCCCCCCGTCCCTCCTAGGACGTCCGGGGGCGGGCGGGGGCGTGGTCTGGGCGGGGCCAGGCGCGGATTGGTGGAGGCCGGAGCCGCATCCCGCTCTCGGGCGGCGGGCAGGTCTCCAGGGAAACCCGACGCTCGGGGTCCCCGGGCGCTGTGCGGGGCCCGGCAGGGGCTGGCGAGTTGAGCTGCGCTGCGTCGGCCGCCGCCCTGGGCGCACCGGGTGAGGTAGGTGCGAGCTCTCCGAGTCTCGGGGCGGCCCCGCGGCAGGGGCGCCGTCGGGATCGCGGCGGGAGCGAGGTGAGCCGGGAAGGGGCGTGTCCCGGGGCTCCGCGGGGGCGGCGGCGAGGCCTGCGGCCGGTCCCGACGCCCCCTGCGCCGGGCCCTCTGTCCTCCCGGGTCCGGGGCAGACACGAAATTGGGGACCCGACGTGCTTGTGTGAGGTCGGGTGAGGGACGTGTCCCTGCACTGGGTCGCGCCGCCCTCGCGGACTGGCTTCAGAGACCTGGGGGAAGCGGGCGCCAGCTGTGCGGGGAGGAATATTGACTCCAACGTAGGGCCCTAACGAGGTAGTGGGAGGGTGGCCCACATGGCTCTTAATGTCCCTGCCCCCACGGAAGGGACAGGGACACCTCGGGGCGCTGGCGGAGCTTCCAGCAGGATGGAGGTGTCGGCCGGGTTAGGGGAGAGGGCTTAGTTTCTCTGAGGCGGGTGGGGCCGTGGGCGGGTCCCCTGAGGGTGAATGTGGGTCCCTGACTTTGCTTCCAAGTTCGAAGAAGAGAGGCATGGCAAGTGGGCGTCCCTCGTGTTATGGAGTCCCAGATGATGACGTCTCTGAAAATCAGCTGGCAGGGAGGGGCAGCCAGCCTGCTGCCACCGACTTCCTGGGGACCCTGGAAATGCTCTCTACCAAAAGGTGTGGGGGTTCTCCTAGGGCAGCGGGGAGGTTTCAGCCTGACCCTGGGGACCACACTGCTGGGATCCAGCGTTGGGGCAGGTGCTAAAAACGCCTAAAAGTTATTTTGCCCCTCAAAACGTAGTCTCTGGAGAGATAGGAAGCCCTCAGGGCCGTATGAGCTATCAGCAACCACTGAGGAAGGGTACAGCTCGGGGTAACCGGACCCCCCAATCCCTGCACACTCCCTCCTATCTCGCCCACTCTGCCTTTGCTCTGACGCCTCCTAGCGGCCTTGGGGGGCATTCGCCTTACACTGTGGGGCTCCCGAGTTGGACAGCTCCTTCACAGTATGATACCAGTGCCAGCCAACACCTCCCATGCCTCCCCTGGGCCGGTGGCTGCCCTCCGAGCCTTACCTTAGCAGTTTGTGAAATCCACCCTGTAATCCCATTGTATTTGTCCCCCTTGTGGACTGAAGTGTGCCTGCCTTCCCCCATTCGCCACTCCCTAAATGAAATTTCTGTCGCAGCCCTAACCCCCAACGTCCTGGTGACTCGCACTCCCCGGCAGGGGCTCAGCACAGGCTTCGGCCCCAGTCCCCCTGGCCTCTGTCCGGCCACAGGAGGTCTGGAGGCTCCTCTGAGCTGGGGGCTGGCCGCTCAGAAGCTCCACCCCTGCCGCAGCTCCCCCCGCAGCTCCCCAGGCTCAGCCTGAGACCCGGTTATAGGCAGCCTGCTCTCCCCCGCAGGCACACCGTCCTCCACCCACCGGCTCACCCGGCCCTGGAGGTGGGGCTCTTGGGGGGTAATTAGGTTCAGAGGAGGTTGTGGGGCCCCAGGATGACATTGGTGCCTTTCTGAGAAGAGTAGGAAGCTGACAGCTGCCACATGGGGACACAGGTGCCGTCTATGAACTAGGAGCGTCTGGGAACCGAGTCCACAGGCTCCTGCATGTCCAGCGTGCCCTCCAGAGCCAGAGAAGGGAGGTCTGTGGCTCAAGCTCCCCGCCTGTGGGACTTTGCAAGAGCCTGGGCAGGGGACAGAGGCCGGTGTACAGATGGGCAAGGTCTGAGTCACAAGGGGCACAGAGAGCCTGTATAGTGGCAGAACCGGGTGGTCAAGCCCCTGTTCACCCCCCCAGCCGGCCATTCCAATGTCCCAACAGTGGCCTTATGGCTAAATGCTTGTGTCGGGAATTTTTTTGCTTTGTCTTAAAATCAATTCCATTTGCTTTTCAAGGAAAGTTTCTATTTGTTCATATTTTTTTAGTCCAGTATCTTTTCCTCTTACTAATTCAAAAAAAGTTTTTTTTTTTAAATTAAGCATGTAGAGTGTGTGCCCGGTGGTAAAGCAAGAAGACTGGCATGTTAGTCTGCTAGGGCTGCGACCTGGTGCTCCGCACAGGGTGCCTTAAACAATAGAGATGCATTGTCTTTCAGGCTGGAGGCTGGAGTCCAAGGTCAAGGTGTGGGAAGGGCAGTTTCTTCGGAGGGTGCGAGGGAGAATCTGTCCCAGGCCTGTCTCTTTGCCCTGTAGACGGCTGTCTTCTCCCTGTGTGTCCCTCTGCGTGACAGCGGTCACATGGACTAGGCCCACACTAATGACCTCACTTGAACTTGGTTACCTCTGTAAAGATCCTTCTCCAAATGCAGTCACGTGTGAAGTCCTGGGATTTAGGCTCCGACACAGGAGTGTGTGTGTGTGTGTGTGTGTGTGTGTGTGTGTGTGTGGCTGGGGAAACACAATTCAACCCATAAGCACAGGTAAGCCAAAGAAAAAGCAAACCAAAGCTGAGTCCCCAGATTTTATCCTTGATGCAGGGATGAGTCTGTTTTTCCGGGCTGCTTTCCTCAGATGCATAACAACGCAGCAAATGGAGATTTTTGTGTTCGCTGCAGCTGTGCCCCTTCTTTGGGCAATGCCACGTTAAGCCTCTGTGGCTCACGGCTGGCATTTGAGGGTTGGCCGGGGGACAGGGCTCAAAGTCCGGGGGTTTCCCTTCTTTGAGCAGCCCAGCTAGACCCTCTGTGGCACAGGTGTGTAGACCAGAGCCATCAAGATGCAGCACCCCCAGAGAGCCCTGAAGTTGAGAGGGAGGCAGAGAGGGGGGCCGTGTGTGTGACGGAGGCTGGGGGCAGGTCCCCCTTGAAGTCGGGATTTGTACTCAGACAGCAAGAGCGGAAAAGAAGCAGACTCACCCTGGTGAGCATCCTCTGCCCCTTGCTGTGCGCCTGTCCGTCCCTGCGGCCTTCTGTCGGTCTGTCTGACCAGGCAGCTTGCTGCTGCTCTCGGACCACAGCTCCCTCTCCTTGCTCAGACCATCCGCTGGCCCATGCGCGTCTGCCGAGTGTCTGCCCCCTGCCCCGCTGTGGGCCGAGCTGCCAGCCCCCGAGGGAAGACTCTGGCGGGGCACTCTGGGCTGGTGGAGGACGCCAGGCTTGCCCCGCAGACAGCTGAGGCTGAACCCATCGGCTTTCAGGACACCAGCAGCCATTTACCCATGTTAGACAGACTTGGGGTTGCACACTTCCTGTGTGACCTTGGGCAATCACTGCATGCCCTGCCTCAGTTTCCCTCTCTGCAAAATGGGGGTGGCAACAGCATCTGCCTCGGGGTCGTTGGGAAGAAGAGATGAGACGGTGTGTGGTTCTCTGCCCCCCACCCCAGGCTCAGGCCAGCACTGATCCTCCCTGTCCCACCCTCCACCTTCCTAGGGACATCCCAGAGGCCCCGGAGGAGGAGGAGTCCGAGGGCCCCCCCAGGGAGCAGGACCTGAAGGAGGCCTACGTCCTGGCCCGAGGCGTGCAGGAGTGGCAGGACGGCTGTGTGTACCAAGGGGACTTCGGGCTGGACATGAAGCTGGGGCACGGCGAATTCTCTTGGCCCACGGGCGAGGTATGTGGCTGCCCCTGGCGCCTCCCCTAGGCCGTCTGTCTTCTAAGAGGGATGTGAGGTGGACTTGCAGATCATCAGCAGGAAGGGTGCTGGGCTCGTCTTTTTCCTGAGAAACTTCTGGAGCGAAACATTCCCAGAGATGTCCAGGGGCACACATGCAGTTGGCTTGCGCATTCCCAGATCGCGGCTGAGGAAGGGTCACTTGAGATAAATTCTTATTCCAGGCAACTGGTTTAAACCTTCACATTACTGAATCGAACTGTATTTACGTTGCTGAAATTGCCTTGTATTTAAGGTTAAACAGAAAGAAAGGATCTTGTAAACCATCAGATGAAAGCAGGCTCCAGAGCTGGCACAGTAGGCCATGTCCAAGACCCTGGGGGAGGCTCCAGAGGGCGGAGCAGCCCGGCCTGGGGCAGGACGAGGCCACACCTGTAGCCTGCTCCTCGGGTGGGTACTGCTTCGAGCTGGGAAGACGGCCTGGGGGGCACTTGCGTCCAGCAGATTCAGGCCCAGGGGGGCCCGGGCTGGAGGAGCAGCCAGGGCTGGGGGCGTCAGTGCGTGGAGGACGGTGTGCCTGCCGGGGGATAGCAGGCGGCCCACCTGTAACCGGGGTCTCGGGTCTCCGGCTGAGCCTGGGGAGCGCAGGGGCAGCGGGAGCAGAAGCAGAGGCAGGCAGGGGTCGGAGCTTATGCCCCCTACCCCCGCCTCCCTGCCCGGTGCCTCTCCTGGAAGGCACCTCAAGCTCAGAGGAGCCTCTAGACCTCGTGTGACCCGCAGGCCAGGATGGCTGGGACCAAAGGCTGTGCTCAGGGCAGGTCACCGTGACACTGATGATTCCAGCGCTGATTCCCGTGGAGCATTTGTTTTCGTTCTCAGCTAGTTTCTCTCTTTCCGCACGCCGTGGTGTCCCGTGCTTGGAGAGCCCTCGTGGGGGAGGTTTGGGTGTGCTGGCCTGTCCTGCGGAGCCCAGGGTCTGCCCGTGACGGGCTGGGTGTGGCGGTGGGGCCTCGGCCCCAGGACTGCCTGGCAGGACCCCCAGGTCCACAGAGCAGGTGCCCGGCCAGCCATGGCCGCTCACGAGCTGGCGAGGCCAGGGAACCAGAGGGTGCGCCACTCACCAGCGGTTACCCTAATGGCCCCGGCACGCCAGCTCTGGCTGGTCAGATGACACTCGTGGTGTGCGTGCAGGGGTGGGGAGGGACGGCGTGGGCTGGGGAAGGGCTCCCTCCAGTGCTGCCTCCTCCTGGGGAGGGGATAGAAATCCTCCCTCCTGTGTCCGAACCGACCCTTGTACGCAGTTTGCGACTTAACAGGTTTTCAGGGGGGGTAGCGGCTGCTCTGCCCCACAGACGGTGCAAGTGTTGGCAGGAGGGGGCAGCCCCCGCCTCGTGTCCCTCTGCGCAGTGTCCTCGCGGTGTGCGTTTTACGCAGGTGCGCGGACGGAGCCCAGATCCGCCCAGGCCAGACCGAAAAGGGCCTCCGTCGGCTCTCATAGCAGGAACGTCCATCAGCGGGGCTCACGTGGGCCTGGGCCTGGCTGGGCCCGGGGATTCCGATGACCTGGTCGGGTCAGGCTCCGTGTCTCCCCGTCTCTGTGTCGGCGCCCAGACTGACCTCAGGAGCTGCGCCTCAGGCTCTGGGGAGAGAGGAAAGGCCCTGAGGATGCTGGTCCAGCCTGGGCATGGGTCCTGTGTGGCCAAGCCCAAATCAAGGCTGGGGCCAGGGGTCGGGAGTCGGCTGGGTGGCCAGGCTTGGTCACTGGTGCCTGGGGTTGGGGGTCCTTCAGCCACCAGCCCCATGGCGGAGCTGTCCATTGCCAGAGGACAGAGGAGGGCACTAAGCGGCCACACCTGTGGTCCCCTGCCTACAGAGCGGTCTGTGCCCGCTACGGGACCGGCCTGCTGCTGGCGTGGAAATTGATCAGCATGGGCACGACACAGTTTTATCGTCCTGAGGCCGGCGGGGACACAGCTGCCACCAGCAGAGGCCGCGTCCAAGGCTCAGTGTAGCCACGCCAGTGTTCTGCCCCTGGGGCCACACATGGGGCCACCTGGGTGAGCCAGGGGCTGGTGGCCCCCACTGCCGGGCCAGCCTGCTGCCTGTAAACCCAGGCAGGAGGGGAGCTGAGCCCTTGTCGGGGCTCCTGCCCAAACCCGGGAGTCACTCCGCAGTAGTGGCCATTCCGACACCTCTCCAAATTCCCCTGAGTTAGGACAGGCACACGGGGCCTCTGGGGCTGACCGGCTGGCGCCTGCCCTGTGTGACACAGGTCATGGCTCTCACAGACTCTTATGCCCCCCAACTTAAAGGGGCCCTGCGGCAGGGTTCCCCATGGTCCCGCCTTACTGCCAGCTTGGCGGGCTGCCTCCACCTGGGGGGCTTCCTGGAAGGTGGGGCGGGGCCCCAGGAGCAGCTTCTGGGACCCAGCCTGCCACCGAGCTCTCTCCACAGTCCTACCGCGGGCAGTTTTACCGGGACCACCGCCATGGGCTGGGCACCTACCAGTGGCCCGACGGCTCCAGCTTCACAGGCATGTTTTACCTAAGCTGTCGAGAAGGTTACGGCGCCATGTACACGAAATCCAGGCTCTTCCAGGTGAGGGGGCGGGCCTCAGGGGCGGGGCCTCGGGGGCGGGGTGGCGGGGGCGGGGCCGGCCAGTGAAGGTGTGGGAGCAGGGCTGCCCTGGGTGAGGGGGCCCGGGCAGCCCCAGGGCAGGGGGGGGGAGGGATGAGGGGCCACGGGGAGGGGAGTATGAAGGAGAGGGGGTGTGAGGCGGTGCCGCATCCTTGGGGGTGAGGAGGCAGGACCCTGTGTGCTCAGGCCACTGGACAAAAAGATATTTAGGCCCTGGGAAGTTTGTGTAACAGGTGGTAGCTTCTTTATTTTTAAAGATTATAACAGTGCCAATAATAAGGTTCATGAAAGAGAAGGAACAGAAGTGGGAAGATTGGCCACTTCATGATCCCATTTTCAGAGCAGGGAGTTGTGTATCCTTTATACTCAGCCGCAAACGCACTTACTTTTTTGTACATAAATCGGGTCATTCCACCTAGTTTGTCTTGAGTCTTGCCTTTATTTCTGGAGGACATTCCTGGCTTTGCAGACGCAGATGCCTTTCCTCCTCCCGTTTCATGACCGCGTAACTTAGGGTTCGGTCCACCGCCCTGAGCGTGCGGCTGCGGAGGTTTCCATGGCGTGGAGATGTGTGACCGCCACCGCCTCGCCTGCGGGGCAGCGCCTTCCTTGGCTCGGGCCCCACCCCGGCTCCGCGGCTGTTTTGCAGGTGATTTGCCTTCGAGAAAGGACCCGCTAATGAAGTGCACCCTGCAGACCTCTGAGGCTGGCGCCTTTCACTCTGCGGAAGCGTCGGAGGTTCTTGTGCCTTTGCCGCGGCCGCGGCGCCCTCCGCAGCGCTCAGCAGCCTCCAGTGCGGCGCCGTTCTCCGTCCCCAGACAGCAGACGCTTGTCCCCAGCTTTTGTTGCTTCGGAGTCAGGCTGCTGTGAACATTTCTATGCAGTGTTTTGTGCTCCTGCGTGTGTTTGTGTGCAAGTGATCCCCCCCAGCCCCTAATGCATACTGGAGTCGCTCTCCAGCCCCACCCCCTCAGCCCGAGAGGACTCTGCTCTGCTTTTCATCACAGCTTCCCCTTTTCTGTCATTTCAGGCCAGTGGGGTCCTGCCCTGGGCAGCACCGCATGTTTCATTTCTCCGGCTTAGGGCGTGGTTCTTCTGGGATTCACACATATTTGCATACGTCAGCAATTCATGTCTTTTCCTCGGAGGCGCTAATCCATTGTGTGGATTTGATACACGGTTTTCACTGATTCACCAATAGCTACACATTTGAGTTCTTTCAAGTTTTTGGTTCTTATGAGTAAAACTGCTGATACCTTTGATTACAAGTCTTCACGTGCACACATGTCTGTCTTTTCATTTGGATAAATACGTGAGGGGGACTGCTGGCCGCGTGTTCGTGCGTGGTGAGTTTCGCAGGAAACCTCCAAACCCAAATGGTTTTCCAAAAGGGGCTACATTATCCATTTCAGGCACCAAATACGAAAGTTGTGGTTGCTCCACACCTTTGTCAACACTTGGTGTTGTCTGTTCTCATTTTAGCCACTCGTGGGGCGTCTGGGCAGCTCAGTCAGTTAAGCGTCTGACCTCAGCTCGGGTCATGATCTTATGGTTTGTAGGGTTGAGCCCTGCGTTGGGCTCTGTGCTGAACACTCAAAGCCTGAACCCTGATTCAGATTCTGTGTCTCCCTCTCTCTCTGCCCCTTGCCAGCTTGTGCTCTGTCTCTCAACAATAAACACTAAAAAAATTAATTTTAGCTACTCTTAGGCTTATCAATTTTTCTTTTCCTGGTTTTTGCCTTTTTATGTCTTATTTACACAACCTTAGTTTAAGCTGAGGTTTCTAGGATTTTTGTCTGTGTTCTCCTCTGCGTGTCATGGTTTTGGCTCTGACACGTGGGTCTGGGATCCGTTCGGAGTTAATGTTTGCACGGCCCGAGAAGCACTGGTGGGACTCCTCCCCTCCCCCGCCTCCCCCGTCGGTGCCTGGCTGTTCCGAGGCCGTGGGTCGGGAGGACTGGCATTTCCCACTGCCGGCCACACCCGGAGACACGCGTGGTCGTCTTTCTTCATGTGACGTCAGGACTGACCCGTAGTGCCGGCGTCGGCAGTCCTGGCCCGTCGGCCCCCTCGCCTAATGCCTCGTGATTTTGGAGAATATCGATGGACCGTCATTTCATTAGAGGGAGCAAGTTGGTGACCTTCGAACCTGTGATCCCTCCTTCATTGATGAACTAGAGTTCTTTTATCTCCAACAGACTTCACCCACTGTTTGGTTCCTTTGAGGTCGTTTTATGGGGAAGGCAAAACGACACTGACCTTTTCCTTCTTTGCCAGGGGTGGGAGGAGTAAGCTGATTATCTAACCTTCTTCAGTGGTGATCAGTGGAGCTTACTGGTTTGTTGGGGTTTTCTGGATCTGTATAAACTCTCAGAGTTTAGTGTGTTTGGTGATCTCAGTACCTGGCGGGGTTATGCCGTTTGATGCCCAGATTGTCGCTCGCTGGCCGGGGCCTCTTTCGCTTGGCTCTTGCCGTGGACATGGCTCCCCCAGGGTTTGGGGACTGTCTTGCCTTTCGTTCGAACGAGGCGTCCCCAGCCCACCCCGCGCTCTTGGCCCAGGCCGGGTTCCTGCCGGGCGTGCTGTGGACCGAGCACAGCCTGGGTGCCTCTTCCTATCATGTTGGCTGGTTTTCCTTTTCAGGCTGTGTCCGTAGCAGATCTAGAATTTTCTTTCTCTGAGTGAGAAGAGACACCATCGGTGCGTGTGGACGCCTCCAGCTCCCGTGTGGGGGCAAAGGGCTTCTACTCGGCAGCCACGGGTTGTATTTTCACGTCTTTCCTCTTAGTCTTGACCACCTCCGTTTCCCACATTAACAGTCCCTTACTTGTCCCATGAGACACATGTGTAGGACAGGTTTAGAACGATGGCAGAGCGTTAGCGCCAGCGCGCCGGCCCCCCCAGAACGACCCGGGGCTCCTGGCCTTCCCTCTGTCCCTGGGGCCCGTCACACCTGGATGCGGGGTCCGATCGCGTGAGCTGCCTCCCGTGCGGGCTGCCGACCCGCCGCCTGGAGGGAGAGCCGGTGTCACTCGTGTCCCTTTCAGTTTTCAGGATTTGATCCTTAAAATCTTGCTTTAGTTTTGTTTTATGATCATGTAAAAACCGGGTATTTTCCTGAAGGCAGATCAAGCGAGCAGGGCCCCCCGAGGGGCCCAGCTCCATCGTCTTCTCTCTGCGGTCCTCTCTCGTCCCTGGGGGCTGTTTCTACACCGTTATCTCTGCGTTTACACGTGGGAGCAGTGTGCACGCACGTCCCTCCCCATCCCCCGGACGGCCCAGACCCCGTCCTCGCTGCTCGGGAAGGGCCGGCCCCACGGCCACCGTCCGCCAGTCCTCGTACCGCGGGCGCCGGTGCCGGTCTCGCTGGCCAATCGTCCACACTTCCGCTGGTGATCTTTGGGATACGTTCCTGGAAGGGGGTTGTTTGGTCACAAAGTAAATGCATGAAAGATAATTAAAAAACTTTTTTTAACATTTATTCATTTTTGAGAGACAGAGTATGAGTGGGGGAGGGGCAGAGAGGGAGACCCGGAATCTGAAGCAGCTGCAGGCTCCAAGCCGTCTGCACAGAGCCTGCTGCGGGGCTTGAACTCATGAACCATGAGCTCACGACCTGAGCTGAAGTCAGACGCTTAACCGACTGAGCCCCGCAGGCGCCCCTCAAAGACGAGTTTTTAAGCCTGTGGCATGTAGCATCCTACAGACACATCCTCCGGCGTTACTGGTGCTGTGTTTTATCAGTATCGTTGTCGCCATTAGTGTTATTAGTTTGCTGCTGTACGTACTGCTGGGGGCACGCGTGTGACCGCAACTCTGATGGCCGTGGGGCTGTTTCCTTACGATACCGAGGAAGTGATTTCCTTATGCCGGAATCGCCTAGAAGTGGAGCTCCTGGGTCAGCTCCTGGGGTGTGAGCGCCTTTGGCCTCCGCGGAGACCCACGGCAGCTGCTTCCCCAGCCGCCTGCCACCCCGCGCCCCTTCTCTGGCCCCGTCCCCAGTCTTCCGGGCCCATCCACTGCAGCCTCCGCCGTCTC
>PJEM01010891.1:0-58567 GCA_004023845.1 Helogale parvula | reverse complement strand
AGTGACTGAAACAGTAGGAAGCATTATTGTTTGGATGGTTCGCTGATGCCATCAGGATTCCAGTAGACTCTTGTTCAGTTTTAGAGTTGGTTGAATTTTTTTCTTCCTATGGTCGGCCAGGATCAGCAGCTCCTGACATCATATTCTCACATGACCGTGTCCAATGTCTGGAAGGACTCTTTTTCTTTGTGTTTTTTTTTTTTACCTAGGAAGATGCTTGCAGTAGACTTCCTCTGACATATTCAAGACTAGGTTACATCACATGCTCACTCCTAAACTCGTCCCTGGTAAATCAGGTTCTGTGATTAGCTTAGAATAATGCTTTTTCTTTCTGAAGTTGCGGTGAGGCCACCTTCTGTGTGTACTGGGAAAATGAATACCCATATACAGCTGTGAGTGTCTTGCAAGTATGAAGAGTATGGAATGGCTCTTAGAGAGGCAGCCAGCAGTATTTGATGCAGGAGATTTGGAGAATTTGAAGCAGACGAGTAATCAGGGTAGATTTGAGTTAGGACACTCTGGGTATGGCATAAAATGGGGATCCACCATGCTTTCTTCTTAAAGGACCAGTGACTATTTTAGGCGATATGGTCTCTCTGCTTTGCCATTGTAGTGTGAAATGAGCTGTAGCAGTATGTAGTGAAGACATGTGACCATCCTGCAATAAAACTTTATTTTCAGAAACAGCTGGCAGGTTGGATGTGTCCCGCGGCTGTACTTTGCTGAACCCTCACATAGAGGATAGTTTGAAGGAAGCCACAAAAAGAGACAGGGAGGCAAAGGAAGCTCTTGTTTTGTTAGCCTGCTATTAGTCCATTATGAATTTTTCACCTATCTATAATGAAAAATTCAGGGTGTTACAAACATTTTTTCTGGGCCTTATGCTTTCTCAGTTGTGGTGCTTAAATTTTTTAAAATTCTATTTATTTATTACATTTATTTACATTTATTCTTCTGAGATTTATAGAGAGAGCACAAGTGGGGGAGGTGCTGAGAGAAGGAACCACAGAATCCAAAGCTGGCCCAGGCCCTGAGTTGTCAGCACAGAGTTAAGTGCAGGGCTCAAACCCACGAACCATGAGATCATGACCTGACCTGAGCTGTGGTTGGATATTCAACTGACAGAGCCACTTAGGTGCCCCTTGATATGATAGCTGCTTCATGAAAGCCTTGTATTTAAAAAAAAGTTAAAACAATTATAAAAATTACAACCCTGTAAAGACTGACATGATCTACCAAATCTCATTAATTTTGGAAACCAATGATTATAGGGTTCATTTCCTAAATGTGAAAATGGGTCTTTTCAGTAAATATGACACTGATTTCAAAATAGAAAAGCTTTTCAGTATCTAAAAATTTTGTGGCAATTAAATTTATTTTTCCCTTTTTGGTAAACATATTTTCATATCAAAAGCTTATTGTACATTATTTCTTAGATGTGTTTCATATACCTTCTTGCATGAGTGGATCGAGATGGCTAACCTAGAGGATACAAGCAATGTAGGCATACCAGTAGCCCACATGGGTATGGGCCAAAATGAATGTGTTTATTGACTCTTATTCTACAAGTGTATATCCAGGCTGATCAATTCAGTACCCTTTCTCTGATGAAAAAGAAATTATGGATTCAACTGAACTGTCAACACAACTGGGTCCTGACTAAATTAAAGGACGAATTGCAGAACATGGTAACTGCTTGTAGGATAATGGTGTAAATGGTTCTGCTCTGCTACATGCAGGGTGTGCTATTGCATTCTGCCATCGGCTTTCGCATTTATCCTCTCAGGGGCATGAATTGTTCCTCTAAGGAAAGATCCCTTTTCATCCCATCAAGCAGCATACTCACACTAGTAGATGTGCACTTTTCTATCTTAGTTAGTGATTTGAAATAGAATCTTACTTACCACATCGTCTTGATCCACTCATCAGTTGATAGACTTTTAGGCTCTTTCCATGATTTGTCTACTGTTGAAGTGCTGCTGTGAATATTGGGGTGTATGTGCCCCTATGCATGAGCACTTTTGTATGCCTTGGGTAAATCCCTAGGAGTCCTACTGCTGGGTCAGAGGGGAGTTCTGTGGATAATTTTTGAGGAACCTCTACACTGTTTTCTAGAGTTGTACCAGTTTACATTCCCACCAACAGTGTAGGATAGGGGGGTGCCCGTTTCTCCACATCCTCGCCAGCATCCATAGTCTTTTGATGTGTTCATGTTAGGCACTTTGACCGGTGTGAGGTGGTATCTCAGTGTAGTTTTGATTTGTATTTCCCTGATGATGAGTGATGCTGAGCATCATTTCATGTATCTGTTGGCCATCTGGATGTCCTCTTTGGAGAAGTGTCTCTTCATGTGTCTTCTGCCCATTTCTTCACTGGATAGTTTGATTTTCAAGTGTGGAGTTTGGGGAGTTCCTTGTAGATGTTGGATACTACCCTTTATCCAAATGTCACTTGCGACTATGTTTTCTCATTCCGTCGGTTGCCTATTAGTTTTAATAATTATTTCCTTTGCAGTGCAGAAGCTTTTTATATTGATGAGATCGCAATTGTTCATCTTTGCTATTGATTCCCTTCCCTTTGGGGATGTGTCGAGTAGGGAATTGCTGCGATTGAGGTCAAGGAAGCTGTTTCCTACTTTCTTTTGTAGGTTTTGATGGTCTCCTGTGTCACATTGAGGTCTTCATCCATTTTCAGTTTACTTTTGTGTGTGCTGTAAGAAAGGGGTTTAGTTTCATTCTTATGCATGTTGTTGTCCAGCTCTCCCTGCAACACCTGTTAAAGAGGCTATCTTTTTTCCATTGGATACTCTTTCCTGCTTTGTCAAAGATTAGTTGGGCATACATTTGTGGGTCCTGTTCCGGGTTCTCTATTTTATTCCATTGGTTGTTTTTCTGTGTTTCTGCCAATACCATATGGTCTTGATGAGGACAGCTTTGTAGTAGAGGCTAAAATCTGGGATTGTGATGCCTCCTGTTTTGGTTTTCTTCTTCAGTATTACTTTGGCTATTCGGGGTTTTTCTGGTAACATATGAATTTGAGGATAGTTTATTCTAGCTATGCGAAGAATGCTGGTGCAATTGTGATGGGGATTGCATTGAATATGTAGATTGCTTTGGGTAGTAACGACATTTTAACAAGGATTATTCTTCTGATCCATGAGCATGGAATGTTTTTTCCATTTCTTGGTGTCATCTTCAATTTCTTTCATAAGTTTTTTATAGTTTTCATCATACAGGCTTTTTACATTTTTTGTTAGGTTTATTGCTAGGTGTTTTGTGGCTTTCTGTGCAATTGTGAATGGGATCAGTTTCTTGATTTCCTTTTCTTTGCTTCATTATTGGTGTCTAAAATACAACTGATTTCTCTACATTGATTTTGTACCCTGCGAGTTTGTTGATTTCATGGTTCAGTTCTAGTAGGCTTCTGGTGAAGCACCTTGGGTTTTCCATGTAGAGTATCATCTCATCTGCAAAAAGTTAAAGATTGACTTCATCTTTGCTAATTCGGATGCTGTTTATTTCCTTTGGTTGTCTGATTGCTGATTCTAGGACTTCCAGCACTATGTGAAACAACAGTGGTGAGAGTGGACATCTTTGTTGTGTTCCTGATCTCAGACGGAAAGCTCTCCGTTTTTCCCCATTGATGATAACATTAGCTGTGGGCTTTCATAAATGGCTTTTGTGATGTTTAATTAAGTTCCCTCTATCCCAACTTTCTCGAGGGTTTTACTCAGAAGGGATGCTATATTTTGTCAAATGCTTTTTCTGCATCTATCGACAGCATCATAGGGTTTTATCTTTTCTTTTGTTAAGATGGTGTATCACATTGATGGATTTGCAAGTATTGAACCGGCCTTGTAACCCAGGAATGAATCCCACCTGATCATGGTGGATAATTCTTTTTATATGCTATTGAATTTGATTTGCTAGTATCTTGTTGAGTATTTTTCCATATGTATTCATTAAGGATATTGGCCTGTAGTTTTCTTATTTTGTTGGGTTTCTGTTGCTTTGGGAACCAAAGTAATGCTCGCTTCATAGAATGAGTCTTGAAGGTTTTTTTCTATTTCTATTTTCCGGAATACCTTGAGAAAATGGCTATTAACTTTGCATTT
The DNA here is from genome assembly GCA_004023845.1 of Helogale parvula. Classification (NCBI taxonomy): domain Eukaryota; kingdom Metazoa; phylum Chordata; class Mammalia; order Carnivora; family Herpestidae; genus Helogale; species Helogale parvula. The sequence goes on along the minus strand of PJEM01010891.1, from coordinate 54,453 downwards.
AGTGTCTGGTAGAATTCCCCTGGGAAGCCATCTGGCCCCAGGCTCTTATTTTTGGGAGATTATTGTTAACTGATTCAATATCTTCACTGGTTATGGGTCTGTTCAGATTTTCTATTTCTTCCTGGTTGAATTTCGGTAGTGCATGTGTGTTTAGGAATTTATCCATTTCTTCTAAATTGTCCTGTTTGTGGCCATATAATTTTTCATAGTATTCTCTGATGATTGCTTGTATTCCTGCAGGATTGGTTGTAACAGATCCATTTTCATTCATGATTTTCTCTATTTGGGTGTTCTCTCATTTCTCCCTGAGAAGCTTGGCTATAGGTTTATCAATTTTGTTTATTTTTTGAAAACACCAACTCTTGGATTTCAATGTCTATTTCCTTCCCGAGATTGGGGATGTTCTCAGCTATAATTTGATCAAGCACCCCTTTGGGAACTTTTTCTCTTTCTTCTTCTTCTTCAGGAATTCCTGTGATACAGATATTGTTCTATTTGCTTCTATCACTCAGGTCTCGAACTCGCCTTTCATGCTTCTGGATCAATTTCTTTCTCCTTTTCTCTGTTTCCTCTTTTTCTATATCTGTGTCATCTAATTCCCCTATTCTCTTCTCTGCCTACTCAATCCATGCAGTGGCCACCTCCATTTTATTATGCACCTCATTTATAGCATTTTGTAATTCCTCACAGCTATTTTGAAGGTCCCTAGTCTTTGTATCAATAACTTCTCTGATGACTTCCATGCTTTTTCCAAGCCCAGAGATTAATTTGATGACAATTGTTCTAAATTCTTGCTCAGTTATGTTGCTTATATCTGTTTTGAGCAGTTCTGTGGCTGTGACTTTTCCCTGGAATTTCTTTGGAGGAGAATTCTTCTGTTTTATCATTTTGGCTAGCTATCTGTTCCTTGTCAGTTTTAAAAGATCATTATGCACTCTGCACCTGTTAGTATTGCTATATTAAGGGAGGCTCATAAACTGTCCAGGGCCTATCCGTTCAGGAAGTGTTCTTGGAATGGTGTCTCTCAGTTTTTCTTGTTATGCCTTGGTTATTTTATTTCCCTACTCAGTGATATTTGGGACTCTCCAATGTGTGTACTTTGGCTTGTTTCTGGAGGTAGCCTCAGGCACCTATGAGGCTGTCTTCTTTGTGGACTCTGTGTGTTTTCCTCCCACTCTTGCAGATCAGAATATTGTGGCTTCAGTCCTTCTCAGTTTGATAGTTGTGGGTGGGCGAAAATTAGAGAGCTCCCTACTTCTCTGATATCTTACCCCTCCTCTTAGATACCATCTTCTAAAACTCCCAGTTTGCATACACTCACTTCTGTCCCGCCAAGCTGTGTCTTTCCACCTGTGGAGAGATTTCAGTCACTCTGCAACTGATATTCCTGGTATTCCAAGTGTTCTGGCCTCAATACTGCTGTGTTTGAGGGACAAGAGAAATTCTGATCCCCCTTCTATTCTACCATCTTAACGCCTACCCCATCCACTTTTATATTGATTTTCAAAATGTCAGAGTGCTGTCTGCTGTGTAGGTTTATAGTATCCTATCAGTTTAATATATTTTATAGATAGTTATTATGTGCTTTCCCTGAGTAAAGTCATTGTTTCTTACTCCAAGTGTACTCATCTATGATTTTCTTCCTTTGTTTAAGTTTATTCATTTATTGAGAGAGAGAGAGAGAGAGCACAGGAGGGGCAAAGAGACAGAGGGAGAGAGACACTATTCCAAGCAGGTCCTGATCTGTCAGGGCAGAACCACATGGGGGGCTTGAACCCATGAACTGTGAGAATTTTGTTATGGGAAGATCTTTAGGACTTTAGATACTTTTGTAGACACAGGATTATTTAGCTTGTGTATTTTAATTACATTTTATTTCATTTTCTTTTCTTTTAAGGTAGTCTTTACACCCAACATGGGACTTGAACCAATTCATACCCCAGAGATCAAGAGTCACATACTCTTGCAAGTGTCCCAGCAAGCCAGGCACCCCATATTCTTGATTAAGCTTGGATAATTTCTGTCTTTCAAGGACACTTCATCTGAGTTGTCAAATTTATATATACATAAAATCCATAGCATTACTTTTTTTTTAAATATCTGTAGAATCTGTAGTAATGCCACATTACTGATTTCTGATATATTGTTAATATTTCCCTTTCCTTTTTAGTCATGATCAGGCTTGGCAGAAATGTATCACTTTTATTCACCTGTTTGAAAGCTTTTTGGTTTCATTGATTATTCTCAATTGTTTTTCTACTTTCTGTCATGTAATTTTGTCTTTGATTTTTATTATTTCCTTTCTCCCGCTTGGCTAGGGTTTCATTTGTTCTTCTTTTTCTAGTTCCTCAAGGTAAAACCAAATGTCATTGATTTGAGAACTGTGTTCTTTATTAATGTATACATTGAGTTGTATCAGTGTTCATGTGAATCCTAAAGTAGGATTCTAGATATTCTAATATGGTTTCATTTTCATTGAGTTCAGAATTCCTTCCAATTTCTTTCTTCATTCCTTCTTTGACCCAAGGATTATTGAGATGTGTTATTTAGTTCACAAATATTTGAGTATTTTCCAGAGATATTTTTATTCTTGATTTCTAATCTGATTGCTGTGTAGTCAGGGGACACACTATTATGACTTCAGTCCTTTTGACTTCTTCCTTTTATTAAGATTTATTTTATGGGGTTCCTGGGTGGCTCAGTTGGTTAAGCTTCTGACTTCGGCCCAGGTCATGATCTCATGCACTTGGGTTCGAGCCCCGTTTTCTTCTCTATTGTTTTCCTTGTCCTTTTCCCCTGCCTCTTTAGGCAATTGTGTATTTCCCACTTGAAGTTTTTTCAGTTTTCTTATGTTAAACTTTAGCCTTAATCTGGGATGTCTAACATGTGTTTATTTCTATCTATGGTATTTTTCATGTCTAACATAGTTTACGTGTCTGTAAGTCCTATTTGATTTTTAAGAAATAGCTTCTATGCCTCGACTTGCCTTTTCATGCTTTGTTTGGAGATATACTTAAGTGACCTACAAAGAGTTTGATCCTTCAGGCTTGCTCTAATGAATTATTAGATGAATCCAGAGTAGTGGTCAGCCTAAGGCACATTATGAGTTTTCTCACGCTAGCTAATGTGAAGAGATACTATCCCTCATGCTGTGTGAGTACCAGGCGGTGTTTCCTCTCCTCTTTTCAGATGTCTTTTTTCGCTTGGTCAGAGGAGACTTCCTTACATGTGTGCATTGGTTGTTATTCTGCTGAATACCCAAGGGGAGTCCTCTACAGATCGCCAGGGTTCTCTCGATGTTCTGCTTTCTCCTCTCCTGTATGTCTGACCTGCCACCTCTATCTGCCTTGAATTCACCTGACTCTCAGGTTCATCCCCTCAATTCAAGGACTCCGGTGGAGTTTCTTTTTTTTTCTCCTGTGTCATGGCCTGAAAATTCTCTTAAGGCAGGGAGATGGGCATGTGTTAGGCTAACTAGTTTTGTTTTCAGGGACCATTGTCCTTCATTGCCTGAAGTCCTGTGTCTTGAAGATCATTTGAAAAATTATTTTGTCTGTTTTGCTTTTCCTTGCTTCAGGTAGGAAGGTAAAATCAGGATGTGTCACTCCATCCTGGCCAGAAGCAGTTTACAGTAGAACTTTGGCACATGCGCTAGACTGTCTAGAGGGATCTTCTTCCTCCTTTGTTTACTTGCTTCCTGCTTATCCTTCATTCCTCAGCATGGTTCTCTCTTCCTCAGGGAAATCTTCCTTCGGTGCAATCAATTTCAACTTATGATCATAGAACTCATTTTCTAACAGGAACGATCTGAATTTATAATGATCATTTTAGTTGTCTTTCTCCACCACTAGACCTTAAGCTAAACAGTAGCCAGGGGTCTTCTATGTTTTCTCTGTAGAGCTTAGTATAATGTCTTACATTGAAGGTATATATTTATTCAATGTGTGAATGAGTGAATTGAAAATACACAGTCCTGTGGGTTGAAAAAGTACTCCTCTATTTTATTTCTGTTTTTGTTTCTTCTCTGATGCAGATTCAGTTGCCTTATTCAAAACACAGACTGAATCTTTTGAATATGAAGGCTTAATAAATGTTGAAAAAAGAGGCTGTGAACAGCTTAAAGAAAAACTTAAAAAATTGGAAACAGAAGGCAAGACACTACAAAAGAAGCTCTCAGAAACAAAAGAAGTGAAATCAGAGTTAGAGCGTCAAAAAGCCAAATTGGAATGTGAACTCTGCTTGTTGAGGTATAGAATCTTGGTTTTAATGAAATATTTGAACTGTTTCCTTTTTCCCTACAGATGTCTAGGGGAAGTTTTGTAAGTGGTATAACTTCCCTTCTGAGATTTTACAGGAAGGAAAACTTCTTTTGTGTGTGAAGTGTTAGATTCATGGAAATAATACAGCAAATTGATAACAGTGAATACTTCTAATAATTTAATGTATATTCCAGCTCATAATTTTAATGGCCATATAAAAGTCCACCATATGGAAACCTCATTACTTAACAGATCAGACATTGCTTGGTTTTCATTTTCCTGTATTTTTGTTAACGCTGTAAGGATTGTCTTTTATATAAATCTGTTTCTACATTTCTGGCTACTTACTTGGAATAAATTCTTCAATATAGTATGATTTGGTTAAAGTATTGCAATTAAAAAAACTTTTTACTGTTTTATTTATCTGAGAGAGAGAGAGAGAGAGAGCATAAGCAGGGGAGGGTCAGAGAGAGAGGGAGGCACAGAATCTGAAGTAGGCTCCAGGCTCTGAGCTAGCTGTCAGCACAGAGCCCGACGCGGGGCTCTAACCCATGAACCCTGAGACCATGACCTGAGCCAAAGTCAGACACTTAACCCACTGAGCCACGCAGGCGCCCCAAAGTATAACAATGTTTAAAGAAGGCCTTTGTTCCATACTTTGAATTGTTCTCAAGAAAGTTTATATTAACATATATACCCACCAACAGAATATAAAATGGACATTTTTCTCAAGACAGAAAAGGTCTCAAAAATGTATTCAGTTTTATTCTTAACATATGCGGGGTAGAAAAAGTAAAGTGGGGGCTCCTGGTTGGCTCAGTTGGTTAAGCATCTGACTTTGGTCATGATCTCATGAGTTTCAGCACTGCTTCGGGTGGACTGGAGCCCTCCTTTGGGTGAGCACGAGCCCCGCTTCGGGTGAGATCCGCTTTTCTCATTCTCTCTCTCTACCTCTCTGTCTCTCTCTGCCCCTCGTGGGATTCTCTCTCGCTTCCGCTCTCCACCCTTGCCCACTCGTGCCGTCTCCCTCTTAATTAAAAAAAGTAAAATGGGCATGCCTGGGTGGCTCAGTCAGTCAGGCATTCGACTTTGGCTCAGGTCATGAGCTCAGGGCTAGTGAGTTTGAGCCCCACATCGGGCTCTCTGTTGTCAGTGTGGATCCCAGTTCAGATTTTCTGTCCCCCTCTCTGTCTTCCCTTCCTTTGTGTGTCCTCTCTCTTTATGTCTCAAAAATGAATAAACACTAAAAAAGTAATTTGGAAAGTGATTCCTGATAAGGTTTTTCAACATCTCTGTCATACGTAGATAAAATTAATTCAAAAGTTTATGCTGAAAACAAATATTATTCTGTAATGTTTACTTAATCCATATGGATCCTGTGTTGTTCTAAAAGGGGTTTCTAAATGATTCATTAAATAGATAATGATAGCAAGGTAAGTAGCAAGTTTTGTGGAAGAAGAAAATAAAAGTCTAGGGCAACAGCTATGCGACCTGCTGGCCCGGGCTTGGACGACAGTCATCCGCAGGTGTGTGCTGTGGTAATGTCTGCAGACTCTGTCTTCCCCTGCAAGTCATTGTTGGACAGGCCTGTGGTGTCCTGTGAAGTTGACATTTTATTTCTAGGGAGTTTATCAATTTGTTTATCAATAACAACATCTCTTTTTAATTAGGAACTGTCTGTCCTATGGAGGAATATTGATACCTGTGGGAAAAAGGGAAATTTTCAACTCCAAATTTCCTGAATAATTTCAGGATTCCTTCCCTACAATGTCTACCAGAGTTATTACTGACTGAAACTAACTAAGTTGCAAAATGCTTTTTCGTGGCTTCCTTTCAACTGTATGTATCTTTTGGAAGAGGTTAAGTGAGAAATTAAAAACATGAGCCCTGGAAAGGAAAAAATTGGAGAACATAGAAACTTCGTTGGGATAATAAGCCAACATATGTAGAACCGGCTTATAAACTGAGCTTTTTATTTCTAACAAAACAAATTTTAAAAGAAACACATTTAATTGCAGATTGCCTTTAATGCAAGAAGAAGGAAAAAGAATCCATACTGAGAAGTTCTATGAACAAAATAGGGAGAATTTACAAAAAACGCAAGAGCAATGTACTAAGGAAGATGAAACAAAACTACAACCAGAAAACACTGTTGGAAGACTACACCTGCAGTCGACTGTAAAAAATCAGTCAAATATGGCAAATTAGTTTTTGATAAACGTTGTGTATTTCCATCAATACTAAATGGTAAATTATACATATGTTTTATAGTGTCCCTTTGATTCAATATATATTCTTTGGGTTAAAAATAAACTAAAACATGAGTTCATGTTCCTTTAAACACTGTTTTAAAGTTCTCCTCTTCAGCTTTTCACTTTTGGTTAATGGTATGAGACCAGAATCATAATGACATGTGTGTCTGGTTGTAGAAGAGCAAAATGACACTCAGTGGCAACTTCCTCGAGAACAGAATGCCAGAGTATTACAAGGTGGGATTCTCAATAATCACCTTTGCAAACAAATGAAGATAGACATGGCTAGTAAGAAAATGAATTCTGAGGTGTTTTCTTTAGTTATTTTGAAATGCATCTGTGTTATGTATTTGGATATATTTTATTTTCTTAATTACTACTTTTTTTTCTCCATGTATGTATACACATATTTTAAAAACCCAAACCCATACATTCATCGAACGTCTAGAGGATTTTAAAAGCACGTATATTTGGGGGAGCGGCATGGGGAACGGTGGGATTTTTGCCTCATTGGATAAAATGATATTTTTCATGAAATGCATTTGTCTGCTACAAATAGTGACATTCATAATGCCCTCATCCAAATGAGAGGCTTTTATTATTTCCAAAGGAAATGAGCCTTCCATCATCTCAAAACCCCTGCTCCTAACAATGTAAGATTTGCTTTACAACAGTTACATCACTACCTTGATGTATTAATAGGTAGTTCAGCACGTCCGGTAATGGATAGGAGGACACGTGTAGCCAGTTCAGAGATCATATTTTGGGTATCGAGTCTCCTGCTTTTGAGAAAAGTAACGGTTCGCTTCAAGTAGTATCCTAGTTCATGACAAGGAGCTTTTGAGAACAATGGGGTGCTATAATAGATATTTTATGATAATTTGTACATAAGTGTTTTATTCCCAATGAAATAGGAACTGAGTTCCATTACACAAAAGGTGCTCTTGGGGAAAAAACTTCCGTTTCAGAACGTGTACAAAGAGACCGAAGTCAAACCGAGTGTCAGAAGAAGGAACATGAACACATGTATCAGAGCGAGCAAAGAAAAGTGAATGAATACATTGAAGAGGAAATATCCTTAAGGGAGAGTTTATCTCACCTACAAAGCGAAAATATGTTTCTTCGACAGCAATTACAGGATGCTGATTGCAACAACGCCAAGTACGAGGAAGAGCTAGTAATTCGTATGGAAAGCCACTATCAAGATCTCATTAACAAACTTCAAGCTGAAACTGAAAAACAAGGTCAAAGAAATAAAGAGTTAATTGATAAATGTAATCAGTTAAAGGAAAGAATGGCTCAGTCTGAAAATGTGAATGCAGAAAGAGAAATAAGTATGCAGAAGATCAGTATTTTTCAGATTTCCAGAAAGTAAATTCAGGTAGTATTTAATTATGGCTGGATTTTGAATCTAGTAAGGTAAAAAAAACCAAGAAAACAGACTATCAATTCACAAAGAAGCATGTGTGCAGCAAATAAAAATTAGACTTGAGAGGTGCCTTTATTTGAGTAAAAATGATGGGGTGTTAGGATGGGGTTAGCGGTTAGAGACCTTCTAGTAAGAGCTGACTTATTTTATGGAAGAAAGATATGAAATATCACTGAAAAAGCAAATAAACTTAAAATCAAGTGCAAATGTTGTTTAGTAAAGACAATGATAGCAAAGATCTACACCTGAGTTACTTAAGGTTCCACATTCTGAGACTACTAGAGTACAGATAACACTTTTTTGCAGATGAAACTATTTCAAAATGTGAGTACCTGGCTGGCTCAGTTAGTCTTGTCCCTCAGGTTGTGAGTTCATGCCCCACTGGGTGTACAGATTACTTAAATTAATAAAACTTCAAAAATTTTTGTTAGTAGCTTTGAGTTAGACCCTTTTCACTCCATTTCCAAACTATATTATTTTCTTCATGCAAGTTGATAACCTTACCAAAAAAGCTATGTCTTTGAAATGTCTGCACCTGGATGCAAAAAATCAAGTTCTTCAACAGGAGTTCTTATCTATGAAAGTGTTTGAAAAGGAATGTGAAAAACTAGAGCACAATGAAAAGAAGTTAGAACAAGAAGTAGTAAATGTTGGCAGTCTTCTAGAAATGAATAAGGTACAAAACAGTCAGGTAGAACAGTATGAATGGCAGATTGAAGAACGAGCACGACTGGCTGTAGGAGAAACATTACAGAAAGTCGATCTGTTTTTACAGGTTAATTTATTGATCTCTAATGTGCTTTAATTCATTTCACTGCAAAGTATATTTTGTATATCCCTATCTATATCTATCTCTCTATCTATATATACACACACATACACATACACATTGTATGGGTTTCCTCTACTTCCTTTGTAGCGGTATGTTTTATAGATTTCTGGAGGCATTTGTTCCTCTCTTTAAATATTTCCATTTTCATGATTATTCTCACTAAATTGAGAGGAAAAGAAAAAATGATGATTTAAAAAATTATTCTCACTATTAAGAGGAAAAAAAATCGTACTGTACTTGGATTATTATGTTTATTGTTCAGTTTATACATATTTTAATTGATACTATTATTTGAATTATCATATTCTGTGAATACTAATACAAGAATGATTATACTTCATTTTCATAAATCAGATTCAATTCAGTTGACATTCATGATAATTCTTTTACACTTCAGCTTTTTGGCATTTAAAATTGCTCCTTGAATCATTGACTCAAAACGAAAGGAAACAAATATAAATATTCAGATTAAAACTTTTTTAAAATGATTGTTTTAATTTTCTTTAGAGGCAAGCAGCATCCCAAGAAAAGTTAGAAAAACTCCGAGAAAATGAGAAAGCTTCAATGAGAAGTCAAAGGGAACTCAGAAATAAAGATCTGGAATCTGAGCTCTCTAGGAAGACTCATCAAGAAACTTCTCACTTAAAGGAATTGGAAAGATACAAGAAACTCTACCTAGAAGAAGTAAAGGCTAGAGAGACATTGACAAATAAGCTTCATAAGTAAGTCAAAACAAAATCATAGAAAAGAAAGTTAGCTTAGTAATTTGACTCTAGATCATAATTTTTGTGGAGCCAAGATCATGAGAGGAATAGGAAGTGCAAGCCAACGAGAGACTATACTTTGGAAAATGATGTTTGTGCATGAACTTACCGTCTCAAAATGTTTGTCCCGGACAGTTAGCATCTATCCTTCTTTTTTTTCAGTTTTCCATGACGTTATTTTTTCCCCCTGTATATTTTCCATAAATCAGATCTCCTAGTCTTTAATTGTTTGAAGAGTTCTAACATAGAAGCATATTATTATAAACTTGCTTGTCAGAATGACCCTAAATAGAAATGTCAATGGGTTTATTTTTGGAAGATTACATCTGTAAGCCAAAAGGTCAATACTCATCCTGGTAGCTTGGCAAATTTATTTTCTTGATTGTGATCATTGGTATTATGACTAGAGTGGGCCTTGAGACAAACTATCCTTGATAGCTTGTCTCCTTTACACAAAAGCATGCATGTGAGATACAGAAGGGCTCACATAGGGCTGAAGGGTCCTCTAACTCCCAGAGTGGCTACAAATAGCACCATCGTGGGAAGGAGGTGTCTGGAAGACTAAAGACAGGGCAGATTCTACCTCCAGTGCCTTGAGAACTGCTATAAGCGAATTGCCTCTGTAACTGTTTTACTTCTTTCTGATCACACCTTTGCCATCTACTTCTCCCCTATAGAATGTTGGTCTAAAGAATTTCTCAGTGTCCAATGCTCAGTTTCCTTGAGAGAGTAAGTGAAATGTACAGGGGTGGTGAAAGCAGATGCTTGAACATGTCTTTGAGGAATGGTTTCTTTTTATTTCTGTAAACAGGTTTACTAAATATAAATATGTATCATGGCATCCTGAAGGATCTTGTAAGTGCAGCCATTCCAGAAAACAGCCAGTATGACGTGTTAAGTCATGTACATCACTGATAGCCATTTCTCTCTCTTCGCTAATTTGAATTGTTAGTCAGGAACTCCCTTAGAGACAGAAGTACTTCTTTAGAACAATTTTAAAACTATAATTTTATATAGTAGGTATGCTCTGTCACATGTTCAATGTTCAAACACTGTTTAATGGCAAATTCTATTTACTATTATGGAAAATTAAAAACATGTAAGTCATTTAGGAATGATTTAGGGGAAAACAAAATCTATTTGTATTTTTTTATCCTCTCAGGGTTAATGAGGAGTTGGAAGAGACCAAGGTGCAACTTCTGATGGAGAAAGAGCAGCATAGAGCTTTACTCACCCGTCTTAATGTGAGGTCAGCCCGGGAACCACTGAATATTGGAAATATTCCAAGCACTTATGTGCTCCATAGAAATTGTATTCCAAGACAAAACTTAGTGATTCCTCCAACAAATCAGCTGTCTATATTTGATACTAACTTGGCCAGGGTGAGTTATATTGTCATTTTTACCTTGGGTTTCAGATTTCTGATATAATTTTTGCTTTTCATTTGGTGAAATTCTGAGTCGTTTGACTAATAATACACACTAAGTAAAAGTCATAATGATATGTGCTAATGAAGAAATGAGGTAAATTTTATTATTTTTTTTGGTCTCTGGATCTCTCATTTTCAAGAGATACTTATTTTTATTTTATTTTATCTTATTGAGAGGGTGAGAGAGTCAGTACATACAGGGGAGGGGCAAAGGAAGAGGAAGGGAGAGAATCCCAAGCAGGCTTCAGGCTTAGCATGGAGCCCAATGTGGGGCTTAATCTCAAAACCATGAGATTCTGGCCTGAGTCAAGAGATGGACACTTCAAACAATGGTGCCACCCAGCCAGGTGCCCCACGAGAGATACCTACTGTTAGCTTTATTCATTAAATATAACTAAACTGACTTAAATTTCTTGAAAAGCTTTCATTTAAATTTGAGTTTTGAAAGTAAATCTTATTGCTTGCTACCAAAGGTACGCTTAGAGGCTTTGACATCTTTTCTATTGGCAGTGGTTCATAAACATTTTAAAGTTTTGCTATAACCCAGTTTTTGCAACCCTATACGTAAATGAATGTTTAGCCTCCAGACACTTAACCACATATGAATGTCTACTATTGAAAACAATCCATGGGGATAACTAGGATTAAGCGTCCAACTCTTGATCTCAGCTCAGGTCTTGACCTCAGGGTTGTGAGTTCAAGTCCCGCTTGGGCTCCATGCTGGGCATGGAGGCTACTTTAAAAAAAAAAAAAAAGAATCCATGGTAAGTGCTTTTCATGAATTAAATAAAGCTGTAACACTAAAAAGGTTAATTTCTCTTTTAAGTTAAAATTTTTGCTATTTTCTTGAATGAGGATACATCCTTAATTGCTTTCTGTCTTATGGCACTATTAATAGTTTTTGTTTGTTTGTTTGACTTACAGCACTTCTGGTTCAAGTTTTATAAAACGTCTTGCTGAGCCATTGCAGAGCATTTTCTAAATAGCTAAGTCAAGCAAATATTTGAATTTTTAATCTGAAGTTCATTTATATTCCCCTTGCCATTACTAGAATGATGACTACTATTAACAATGATGGGAATCTTTCAGTAGAAACTCGTTTCCATTGTGTCTCATTGTTATTAAAATATCCATTTCAATCAATGCCCATAGCTTTATGGTTTTGATGGTATATTCATGGTCCCAACGTAGGGAAAAGTAGCATAGGTAGGCTCATGTTGTTTATCATAAATACATAATTGAAGCCTCAACCTTATTCTTTCATTTGGTTTCCTTACTTTCTTGGCTCTCTTCTCTTCTGATTTGATGGGTTTCTTGTGTTATGCTTGGATGCCTTTCTTTTATATATACCTATTACAGATTTGTTGTTTGTGATTCTCATGGAGTTCATATATAACACCATATATGTGCATATATATGCACATACACATAAACGAAGCAATCTATTATAAGTTGATGGTTGCTTATGTTCACACACATTTTATTTCTTTATTCATTATTTATTTATTATTTATTCACATGGAAATCAGGCTCTAGTTTTATTTTTTGTTTTATTTATTTTAAATTAATTGATTATTTGTTTAATTTTATATCCAAATTAGTTAGCATATACTGCAACAATAATTTCAGGAATCGATTCCTTACTGCCCCTTACTCCTTGAGCCCATCCTCCCTTCCACAACCCTTCCAGCTTCCCTCTGTTATTTAAGAGTCTTATGTTTTGTCCCTCTCCCTGTTTTTATATTCTTTTTGCTTCCCTTCCCTTATGTTCATCTGTATAGTAAGGTAAATTCCTCATATGAGAAGTTCTCACACATTTAAAAACCACCGCTTTTTATGCCCCTGCCTTGGTTTATGTGTTTGACATCATAGTTTATGTCTTTCTATTTCATGTTCCCTTATCGAATTACTGTAGATATAAGTAATATTATTACTTTTGTCTTTTAACCTTCATACAGGCTTTATAAGTGATTGATCTATGACTTTTACTTTATGTTTGCTTTTACAAGTGAAATTCATTCTCTTATAGTTTTCTTACTCAAACTATAGCCTTTGCTGCTTAAAGAAGTCCTTTCAACATATCTTGGAAGGTCTGTTTAGTGGTGGTGAACTGTTTTAACCTTTGCCTAGGAAACTCTTTATCTTCCAATTCTAAATTATAAACCTAGCCAAGAGTATTCTTGGTTGTGGGAATTTTCCTCTTAGTACTGTGAATCTATCATTCCACTCCTTTCTGGTGTGCTGAAAAAGCAGCTGTTAGCCTTATGGGGGTTCCTTTGTATGTAACTAGCTTTTTTCCTTGCTGCCTTGAAAAGTCTCCTTTTCTCTTCTACATTGGGTATTTTAATTACTACCTGTCTTAGCATGGGTCTCTTTGGGGTCATTTTATTTGGCACTGTCTATGCTCCCTAGACCTGGCTGTGTGTTTTCTTCCCCAGGTTAGGGAAGTCGTTAGCTTTTCCTTCTTCAAATGAGTACATTGCCTCTTTCTCTCTTTTTTTTCTGGAACCCATTGAATGCAAGTATTATCATACATGACCTAGTCCCACAGGTATCCTGAAGATCATACCTGAGCCGAAGTTGGCCACTTAACCGACTGAACCCCCAGGCTCCCCATGACCATTACTTTGAACTCTTTATGAGGTACATTACTTACCTCTATTTCACTTAGTTCTTTTTCTTAGGTTTTGTCTCGTTCTCTTATTTGGAATGTACTCCTCTGTGTCTTCATTTTGTCTGACTTTCTATGTTTGTTTCTAAAATGGTTCCTTTTAACTTTTTCACTCCTTAAAGTGGGCATTTCTTTGAATAATGTACATTAGTTATAAAGTCAAGGAACAAGAGAACACTTCTCTAAGTGTCTAGTCCTTTTTCTTGGTGGAGCTGTGACAGATGACAATGGGGAGGTGGCAAGTGACACTGATCTTCCCTTTCTAAGTTCAGACCACAGGAGTCAGGGAGATGGAGATCAATTTCGTAGTTTTATTACTAATATGCACTAACCAGTTGGAGGATATGATTTACGTAGGTTGGCCACAGTGGGCTTCCTAGTACTTCATCCCATATGGGGCCCTTCCCCACACAGTTGTAAGTGGAGGAACCAAAAGCTTGGTACCCATCCCAGGGCCAGGGTGCTTCCCACAGAGCAGAGAGCAGACCCAAATTCATGTTACTGTGGACAGCCACACCTTCTGAAAAAAGAGATTTAGAACCGCAGAAGCACTGCTTCGTTCCTTCTCCCAAACTCACACGTTAGGTAAATCTCCCTTCCTGTTGTGACAAAGGTAGAAGACCTCATGTGGGAAGTGGAGGTTCATCTACAGTTTCTGACTGGATGTAAATTATAAATAAAGTTAATCATGTCTTCTGTACATACCAACTAATGATGAGAGGTTGGACAGAAGCATGCTAGGTGGGAAAGTGAGATCTGTGTTGTGTTTTCAATTTTCCTATAAATAACCACAACATGGATTCACTCATTTGTTGATTGATTTGGGGCAACCAGATTTTATTTGGAGGAAATGAAAATTTCTTTAAAGAAGAATGTCCTCCATTTCAGCTTGCTTTGTTCAACCGAAGATTTTCTCTTTCAAGTTCCCCGTCCTGAGGTTTAAAAAATCTGTACATAAAAATTGACTGCTAGTAAAAGAGCTAAGATAACTTCTGTTCCTTTGTTTTCATTCATGATTTTAAAATTTGGAATTTGGTTAGAAAGCTACTATTTGGTGCCTCATCCCTAAACATTATGGATCCACGTGATAAAGTTTTATGCATTCATTTTCTCTGAGTTCTGGTTAAAATACATGTCTTTTCCCTGACTATGAGGACGTAAGTGGCATAGAACTCTAGGCTTGGTCAGACCAGAAGTGCATTCCTGGCCTGCATCTTGTTGGTTTTTTGACCTCAGGCAAAGTACTATCTCTCTGAGCCCTTTTAGTGTCTTAGGCAAAATTAGGAATTTTAACTAAACTGGTGACTTTTATACCTTCAAACAATTTTCTTTTCAAAGAATAGAAGTTAAATTTTTTTGGTATTAAACTGTATTGTGTAACACAGAGACAAGTAGAGCTCTCTAATAAAGGAGAGATGGAAACTACAGCTGTGACTCCCTTGTCCCTCTATCCTGCAGTGTCCCCAGTGGCACCTTAGATTTCTGTGGGCCATATTTGAATAGTAACTGTTAATGAGAGCATTCTTCCACTTAAAAATTCTTTTAAAAACTTCCTTGAATTAAAATTTGCCAATACATAGTTTTTCTGTGTATAAGTTTCTCACACTCTTATATGTTTGATCAACAGAAAAGTATATGTAAAATTACATGTCTTCTTATTAATAGAATTCAAAGCTGTTTTTAACCTAGCATCTAAACACAGTTTTTACCTAGAAATAAACATAAAGATCAGAAGTAAATATTTAGGAAAAAGATTTTTGGAAAAAGATAACATTATATTCGTACTTCCTTAAGTCGTGTCATATAAAAAAAGTGGTTTCTATTTTACATATTATTTATTAATGGTAATAGAAAATTGTTTTCATGAAGCCTTCCCCCATCATCTGGTATTGAGCTATTAATTTTGTAAGTGCAGTAGAGTAATGTTGTCACCTGATTTATTTCATAAGTCCTGAATATGATGCTATTGTTAAAAAAGTGTTATGGTTCCTCAAATACTTAAAAATAGAAATGCAGTATAATCCATTAATTCCACTCCTGGGTATTTATTTACCCAAATAAAATGTAAACACTAATTTGAAAAGTTGTATGCATTTCTATGTTTATTGAAGGAGTTTACAATAACCAAAATATGGAAGCAACAAAAGTGTCCATCGATAGATGAATGGATAAAGAAGATGTGTTGTATGTATACAAGGAAAGAAATAACTCAGCGATAGAAAGGAATGAGATTTTGCCTTTTGTGACAACATTGATAGACCTAGAAGGTATTAGGCGAGGTTAAAGAATTCAGAGAAAGGCAAATATCATATGATTTCACTTCCATGTGGAATATGAAAAATCTAAACAAATGAACAAACAGGATCATAAAAGCAGAGGACAACTCTGTGGTTGCTAGAAGGGAGGGAGGTAGAGAGGAGGGGGCAAAATAGGTGAAGAGGATTCAGAGGTACAACCTTCCAGTTATAAAATAAATAAGTCAGAGGAATGAAGAATACAGCATCAGGAAATTCCTCAGTAATACTGTATTCGTGTTGTATGGTGACAGAGAGTAATGACACTTATGGTAGTGAGGATTTCATAGTGTATAGAATTGTCAAAGCTGAATTTGTATGTTGTAACTAGTATAACATTGTATGTCAACTGTACTTCAATTGAAAAAGGTATTAGGGAAAATAGTCTCTTAAAATACTGGGAGACATGTGAGCCAAAATGTGTGTCTTTACACCTAAATTTGTAAAGGCGTTGGATACCCATATCACCACAGTGTGGATTATGTTCAGTACACTCTTTTAGACCCTATTTTGGGCATTCATTGAGAGGATCCCTATTATAAGTAAGATCTAAATAAGAACATTCTAGATGGAACAGTTGTAATTTACAGTTGACCCTTGAGCCACATGGTTTTGAACTGTGCAGGTCCACTTTTCTTACACATGGATTTTTTTAGGATACTGTAAAGTACTGTAAGTGTATTTCCTCTTACGTCTTTCTCAATGACATTTTCTGTCTCTAGCTTGTTCTACTCTACACAACATGTATTAATCAACTGTTTATGTTACCGACAAGGCTTCCAGTCAACAGTAGACTATTTGTAATGAAGTTTTGGGGCATCATAAAATTATACACAGGTTTTTGACAGCACAGGGGTCAGCACCCAACTCCTGTGTCATTCAAGGGTCAACTGTAGTTTGATATATTCTTACACATTTCATAATTAAGTAGATAACTATCACTTTAAAAGTCAAGTGTTTCAAACCTTGGTCCTAATTTCTAGAAAGGAAACAAAGTTACACTTAAAAATTGTATATTGTTTTCCTTACCTCTAATTCTAGGAAGTTATAAATCAGAAACTAAGTTTGAAAACTGGTCTAAGCCTGTATTTCTCCTTTCTTCAAACAGATTTTCTGAAATATTTGTGTCCATATGAAAAGAAATATTTCAGTCATACTACAGACAGCAAAATATTTCTACTCTGCTTTTGGCCAGTAGATTTCCACATGACACTACGACAGCCTTACTTTCTTACTTTGATATATTTAAGTGTCTGTCCTGAGAAATTAGTAGCAAAAACCATGCCTTCAAATTTTGTTTTTCTAAAAGTGCAAAAATGTAAAGCCCATTTTAAGGAACAATTCATTAAAGTAAAAATCTGATTAAACTTTCATAAAGGGAAGTCTTAGTAAGAATTTTCAAATAATACTTTCAGTATAAAATATGACTCTTGGTTAACCTTTTTTGTACCAATGAGATCCAACATCACCTTTCAGAAGGTATGTACATATATATTTTTTTAACTGGAACATGCTTTATTATGGCAAAATTTCACGTCTGGAAATACTTAAAACTCATTACAGTTTAATTCATATTGCCTATATAATACCGGTTATTTTGAAAATTCACACAAATTCTAGATAGCCAATAATAGTTTAATCATTTAGTGTGTGTGTGTGTGTGTGTGTGTGTGTGTATATATACTAGACCAATACTAATTGTACTTTCTATCTGATTCACTTAAATAGCAATACATCTGTTCTCATTTATCTAAAATTAAAATAAGTAGGAATTTATTTTATTTATAAATGTGATTGTCTTTCTATTTAAGCAATCCCAAACTTTGGTTGAGTCTCTACAAGTTTTATTTCAAGACCACATTAAATAAGCTGTATAGAATTCCTACAATGTCTCTTGTTTGTCTTAAACATTCTAAATAATACTTATTTCAGATACAGGAGTTCAATGAGCATCTAACTAGAGAACTCCAAGAAGGTATGTTGCCAAAATTCATGAACTTAGATCTCAGTGATTTCTGAAATAAGCTATAAATAGTAAATGGCATTCCTTTCCATTGTTTGGATAATAGATACTACATTCACATTTTTTGTACATTCAAAAACTGTAAAAGCATGAGTATAATGAAGAACATATTTCTTTCTCATTCAGTCATCATGTTTCATAGCTTTTTAAAAAATCTCCAAGTGTAAGGGCACCCCGATGGCTCAGTTGATGGGGAAACTGACTTCTGCTCAGGTCATGACCTCACAGTTCATGGGTTCGAGTCCCGAGTCGGATTCTGTGATGAAAGCTTGGAGCCTGGAGCTTGCTTCAGATTCTGTGTCTCCCTCTCTTTCTGCCTCTCCCCCATTATGTTCTGTCTATCTCTCTCAAAAAGAAACATTAAAATAATTTTAAGAAACATCTCCAAAAGTCTATATGTCTATTCTTACTTCTGGCTATAGTCTTCCTTCACCGTGCCATCCCTATGGAACTATCAACCTGCATAATTCTCAGAAAATATGTGCCTTATCAAGTTTTTGTTCCTACTAGTGATAGAAGACAAAAAAAAAAAAAAGGAAAGAAAGAATGAAAGAAAGACAAAGTTGTCTTAGTAATGCCTGGTTAAGTAATTGTAGATCATATAGCTTTCACCTGACAGGTAACATGTAAACCTTCACTCATTGACTTTGTCATGGCTTTTGCCCTTGGTAAAAGTTCAGATTCATTAGCATGGAATAAACACACCCAAATCACTTTGATTCTTGCCAGATTATTCAGCCTTCTATCTCACTACTTACCCTACTCTGCTGCTTTGCTCTAGCACCTCATCAAGGTAAACTATTTATAATTCCATAGGTGTTCTTCCTCACTTCTAGCTCTTTGTGTGTTCTTCTTCCCTCTACCTAGCATACATGTTCCTTGTCCTTCAGGTATCACCTTACATGTCACCTTTCCAGAAAGCAGATATATTGACACAAACCTGGGATGTTCCCTCTGTGTGTTCCAGTAGTGCTTTGTTTTCTACCTGTCATTTATGCCTGTCTATTTGGAAATGCCTGTTTGATTTTTCAGTTTATAGCATATGATTGTTCTGGGTAGACTGTGTGATCATCTTGTAATTTCCTTTTGTGATGTAAAAACCAGAAGCTCTGATATTTATCCACAATAGCAATTAATTCAGTGTGCAACCCTGAGAAAATATATGTAACAGTAATCTTGTGTTTTGTATTGCAGTTGTATGTGGGTATTTTTCATTCTTCTTATCATTCACAAAGGCCCCACTGTTTTTACTAACTTGTAGTTAAAAGTAATATAATTCTTTCTTTTCTTTTTCAGTTGCTGTCAGGAGCCGACCTTCGTCACTCACCTGATGGCAAAGCGCAGGGGGCTGACAAGAGAAGACTACAAAGCGGTTCTCTGGAAGCAAAGCTACCGATATCCCATCTTCTAATCAATCAGCTTATTAAATCAGTATAAACTTGTCTTACTGGGCCTTTCCCTGTAATGTAGCAATCAGTTAATCATTCAGGGCACTTTGAAGAAAAACATGCCCCTCTAGAAGGTTACAGTGGGCAGTTACCAAGAAGGCAGTCATGCTCCAATTTCTCTAAAGCATAGGCTCTACCAGTATCAGCTAAAAGAATCGGAATAATAAACCTAAAGAATAACTAGTCCTCCTGCTCGTCAGGCACAGAAATAGTAAGATCAAAATTTAATTCTTTGACGTAGAAAATCAATAACTCAAGGAAATAACCAGAAAGTTTTCTCACAGATGATTTCCCTGAGAACTTTGAGAGAAAAAACAATAGCTTGATGCAAACATATAGTGAGTAGAAAGCATATATAAGCTTGCTGGAAAATCAATAAACTGTCCAGCTTGGTTCACCTGAGCAGTCTGTCTACTTCCTTGCACCAACGCCAGCCTTCCTTTGGGATACCCCTGGAGCAGGACTCTAGCAGGTGGTTTGAACAGGGACCATAAAGGTCAGCAACTGAAATACAGGGTGACTAGGATTTAACTTTTGGGTACTTGAAGACCCCTCTATAGAGAAGATAGGGGTAGGAATAGGTGAAGAATCCAGAACTTTTGAGAAGTATGGGTCATGATGAGTCCAAAGAAAGAAAATTCTTTATTTATTGATGTTCTTATGCATATGTTTAATAAAAGAGGTGTAAAAGTCACCAGTGGGCAATTGGGCAGATTTTTACGTTTTGTGCAAGAATATTGTCCTTGGTTCCCAGAAGAAGGAACAGTTAACTTGCAGACCTGGTCTAAGGTAGGAAATCATATAAATGAATTTTCTACTTCATGTAGCCCTGAAAAGGTGCCTGTGGATGCTTTGGCTCTTTGGTCTTTAGTTAGAGATGTCTTAGACCCACAGCAAGAAGTCGGAAAAATCCCTAACAGAGAGGATCTGACTCCAGAGAGTGCACATCTTTATTGTCCCCAGCCGGGTCACAGGTGATATTGGCTACTGCCCCACCTGAATATAGTGACGATCAGTTGTCCCCAGGTGGTGATGAGGATTTGGAAGAAGCAGCTGCCCATTATCATGATGTAGAAGGGGATCCAGCGGGAGTGTATGCAGTCCAATTGAATAAAGACTTAAATCTTGAATCTAAGAGCAAAAAACAGTCACCTGAAAGGAGATTCCCCAAAACACTGTCTGCTTGTCCTCCTCCCCCAATGACTAAGCGAACTGCAGGTCTTAATGCCACCCTAAGGGAGGCTGAACAAGGAGATACCACCTGTCTCCATTGCTTCCCAGTTCTATAAGATGAGTTTGATGATAACACTGGTCACCTCTCCCTTATAAGCTCTTAAATGAGCTAAAGAAAACTTGTCAGAGGTATGGCCCTTTGGCCCTTTACACACAGACTCACCTGGACAATTTGTCTATTAGAGGGATGATACCTTATGACTGGATTCAGGTTGCTAAAGTCTGTTTGTCAGGAGGAAATTTTCTTCTATGGAAGGCAGAATTTTAGGACCTGGCTTAAACCAGGTGTCGGGTAAAAATAAATAAATAAATAAATAACATGAAAAAATAAACTTGGACATGACCATATTACCTTAGATATTTAGATATATGCTTTCGGGCAAAGATGAATTTGATACTGCTCAGGCACGGTAGTGGAGTAGTAGATGGTGTGCGGACACCATGGTCTCCCCAAGTAGAGTGGGGGGCGGGGTGCCAGCCAGGCTGGCTCACCGAGGGGAGTAAGGAGGTGGTGAGTCAGGCGCCCGGTCTCCCAGAGGAAGTAGGGGGGCGGTATGATGGCTTGGAGGTCTTCAGAGGGGAGTAGCGGGGCGGTGCGCTAGCCAAACTGTCTCCCTGAAGGAGTAATGGGCCAGTTTTATAGGCGCGAGGTCTCCAGGAGGGGAGGAGGGGGCTGTGTCCTGGCTGCTTTGTCTCCCAGAGGTAAGGGGGCGGTGCACTGGGTGCATGGCCTTCCCTAGGGAGTAGTGGGGAGGTGTGCTGGCAGCGCGGTCTCCCAAAGGGGAGGAGGCGGGCGGTGTGCTGGCTGTGAAGTCTCCAGAGGAGTGTAGGGGGGCTGTGTGCCGGCTGCGCAGTCTCCCAGAGGGTGTACGGGGGCGATGTGCCTTGCTTGCTGTCTCTCCTAGAAGGTAGGGGTCTGTGTGCTGGCCTCGTGGTCTCCCCAAGGGAGTAGGGGGGCGGTGTGCTGTGTGCGGGGTCTGCAGAGGGAAGTAGCGGGGCGGTGCGCCGGCCAGGCTCTCTCACCGAGGGGAGTAAGGGGCTGGTGCGCAGGGCGCGCGGTCTCCCTGAGGGAGCGGTGGGGAGGTGTGCCGACACCGCATTCTCCCCAAGTGGAGTAGGGGGACGGTGTGCTGGCTTCGAAGTCTCCAGAGGAGACTTGGGGGGCGGTGTGCCGACCTCGCAGTCTCCCAGAGGTCGTAGGGTCGGTGAGCCCTTGCGCGGTCTCCCTGAGGGAGTAGAGGTCTGTGCGCTAGCCACGCGGTCTCCCCAAGGGGAGTAGGCGGGCGGTGTGCGGGACACGCTGTCTCACCAGGGAAAGTAGGGGAGTGGTGTGCTGGCGCGCAGTCTGCCAGAAGGAGTAGGGGGTGGTTATGCCTGGCGGGCGGTCTCCCCGGGGGAGTAGGGGGGCGGTGTGCCGGTTTCCAAGTCACCAGAGGAGACGGGCGGCTGTGTCCCGACCACGCAGTCTCCCTGAGTGGAGTAAGGAGAGGTGTGTCAGCACCGCGGTATCCGAGGGAGTAAAGTGGCGGAGTGCCAGCTGCAATGTCTCGAGAAGAGAGTAGGGGGGCTGTGCGCCGACCGCGCAGTCTCCCAGAGGGAGTATGTGGGCGGTGTGCTGTGAGCGCCATCTCCCCAAGTGGAGTAGGGGGGCGGTGTGCAGTCTTCGAATTCTCCAGAGCAGACTAGGGGGCTGTCAGCCGACCGCGCAGTCTCCCAGAGGTAGTAGGGTCGGTGCGCCCTGCGCGGGGTCTCCCAGAGGGAGTAGAGGTCTGTGCGCTAGCCTCGGGGTCTCCCCAAGGAGCGAAGGGGGACGGTGTGCCGGCCGCGCAATCTTCCAGAGGGAGTTGGGGGGCGGTGTACCGACTTCGCGGTCTCCCTGAGTGGAGTAGGGGGAGGTGTGTCAGCACCGCGGTAGGGGAGGGAGTGAAGGGGCTGTGTGCCGGCTGTGATGTCTCCCAGAGGTAGTAGGGTCGTTGCGCCCTGCGCGCGGTCTCCCTGAGGGAGAAGTGTGCGCTGGCCACGCAGTCTCCTCAAGGGAAGTAGGGAGACTGTGCGCAGCCGCGCAGTCTCCAGAGGGGTATGTGGGCGGTGTGCTTGCTGGTCATCTCCCCTAGGAGGGTAGGGGTCTGTGCGCCGGCTGCGTGGTCTCCCCGAGGGAGTAGGGGGTCGGTGTGCCCGTTGCTGCAAAGTCTCCAGAGGGAAGTAGGGATTTGTGTCCTGGCCACGCGGTCTCCCCAAGGAAAGTTGGGGGGCAGTGTGCTGGCCGCGTGGTCTCCCTGAGGAAAGTAGGTGGTGGTGTGCCAGCCGCAATGTCTCCCTGAGGGAGTAAAGGGGCGATGTGCCGGCCTCAACGGTCTCCCCGAGTGGAGCAGGGGGATGGTGCACCGGCCACACTGTCTCCCTGAGCAGAGTAGGGGGACGGTCCGCCGGCGGCTCTGTCTCCGCAGGGGGAAGGGGAGCGGTGTGCCGGCTGCGAGTTCTCCAGAGGGAAGGCGGGGGAGGGGTGGCAGTGTACTGGCAGCGCTGTCTCCCAGAGGGAAGTAGGGGGGCGGTGCACCGGGCATGCAGTATCCCTATGGGAGTGGAGGGGGGGGGCGGTGTGTGCCAGCAGCAAGATCCCCCCGAGGGACTAGGGGGGCCCTGTGCGGGCTGCGAGGTCTCAATAGGAGAGTAGGGGGGAGTTGTGCAGGCCACGCTGTCTCCCCAAGGGAAGTAGGTGTGCTGCCTGCGCAGTCCCCCAGAAGGTAGGAGGGGGCCTGTGTGCCTGCACTGAGGTCTCTCCGAGGAAAGTTGGGGGCGGTGTGCTGGCCGCGCTGTCTCCCCAAGGAGTAAAGGGGCGGTGCGCCTGCCCGGAGGTCTCTAGAGGGGAGAAGGGTGGTCGTGTGCAGGCCTGGTGGTCTCCCAGATGGGAGTAGGGGGAGGCTTATAGGCCGCATGGTCTCCCTGAGGGGAGCAGGGGAGCTCTATGCCAGGCGTGCCTTCTCCCAGAGGGAGTAGGGGGAGTTGTGCAGCCTGTGAGGTCTCCAGAGGGGAGTAGTGGGGATGTGTGCCATCTGCATGGCCTCCCTGAGGGAGTAGGGATGCAATAGTCTTGTACATTTTAGGCATATTTGGGGAGTAGTAAGCATAACTGTTTTATACCTGCAAGCTGTGAAAGAAGTCCACATTGTATGCTGCCAAAGAAAACTACACAAAAACTACCTTGGAAACCGGTAGTGCATGGACAGAGCATCTGATAGAGTGGAAATATCTGATGTCTTACGGTTTCTCATTTGATTGGAGTGAAATATATTAGTGCCTTGAGTTTCTTCAAAATGTGTTATTTTTATCTTTTTCCAAGTTCTAGGAAAGAAGAGCAATTTTGTTTACTCCCAGGTGGCCTAAATTTGGTTTGAACTCACTGCAGAGTTTACACCGATGAATAGCTTTCCATTGACCATGAATAAGTTGAGAAATACACATTATTCAGCCATTTTTTCTTCATAATTTAAATTCCAGAGAAGCAGCATTTAGCAAAAATAGAACACAAAAAGTTGTGCAGGTGATGAATTCCACCTGATGACTAGCTGAATTAATAAAACTATTAATGAACTAGACACCAAAGCTCCTTTTCAAAATATCTACAAAAATGACTGTTTTAAATACACAAGCAGACAAGAAAGAAGCACTGGTATCAAAGATAAGAGCAAGTGTTTTCTTCAGTTAATATGTAGACTGATACGATGTTAGTGACACATGCAAGCTTCACAAACACGTTTTTCCTGTGTTATTTAATTTGTTTGCTTTTCCCTTTTAAGTAGCTTAACTACTAAATATCTTTAATAATTAAAATGAAAAAACTCAGATATTCTCCCTCTCTTTCTATATGTTTGTGTGTGTGTAAATGTGTTTAAGCATCCTGTGTTTTACAGTGCTCACCCTATTAAAACTTTCATATTTCTACAAATATATAATCATGATATTATATTTAGATAAGTATAATTATTCAGGATGTTTTAATCTTTTTTAGAGAAAATATTTTTATAAGTGTTTCAAAACCTTACGGAAAATCCCCATCTGTAACCAGCATTTGAATTTGTCTTCTATTCATTTCATAGTAAATAGTACAATAGTAAATTTGACCATAATATATTGTTAAGTTGAAAGCACTAACTCTTTTAAAAAATTAATATTTAACTACATAGCTAATAAAATTTTTTACTAGCCACACTTTTATATATGACGGTAGGAAGTGGGTATTAAACAAAGCCACTAACTTACTTTGAACACGAAGCAAAGTATTTTCCTATATTGGACAGATTGTTAATTGTTTTTCCAGTATTTGATTCTGTTTTAACATAGAAATCTACAGCATACTACATTTTAGTGATTTTTAGTTGTGGTTTCATGATGACTAAAATGCATGACATCAAACCCTCACTGAGGGAAATAATTGATTCAAAAGTCTTGAAAATCACTCTTGGCAAATAAAATAGAATCTTTAAGTGTGAAGGGATTAAACTCAGTGCTACTTTCAAACAAATGCAGGACATAATAGTCTAGTCCAGGATGATAATCTTTTGAGCAATTTCAATAAAACTCCATAATTCAGAACTCTGGGCTCTTCCAATGAGATTCCTGACTTAGTTTCTAGTTCTGCAGATACCAGAACCTAAGAATTCCTTTTAGCTCTGTTGCTCCTTGGTATGACATCTAGCACCAGTATTAATTCAGACCTTCAAAGATGAGGGGGTTTTGTTCCTTATTTTCTTATTCCTATTCAGTTTGGGCCAGTTTAGTTAAACCATAGATTCAATAGTACAAGTTCATAATTCAGATGTGTGTTAAGTATTTTTTCTTATCCAGCTTAATCGAATGGATTCAATGGAAACACAATGAATATGATTAATTGATGGCCAATTGTACAATGGGAGACCATCTTGGAAAACTAGGAGCAATAAGTAAGTTTGATTGAGGAACCATATAGTATATGGTCAAGTTAGTTGTTTCAAGAAATTGGCAGTCATCTCCATTTTTAAAGTATTCCATCTCATGGGTTTCTTTTATTTTTTTAATGTTTTATTTATTTTTTGAGAGAGAGACAGACAGACAGTGTGAGCAGGGGAGGATAAGGGAAAAAGGGAGACACAGAATCCGAGGACAGGCTCCAGGCTCTGAACTACCTGTCAGCACAGAGCCTGACTCGGGGATCAAACCCACAAAAGTGAGATCATGACCTGAGCCGAAGCTGGATGTCTAACAAACTGAGCCACCCAAGTGCCCCTCTCATGGGCTTCTTGAAGCTATTTGATTTAAATGCTAACATGGATTTGTAGATTTTGTAGAAATAAAAATGAAAAGATATGAATATAACTATTTTCTGATCTGTATTTTATAATTCCTCAACCCTTATAATGAATAATGCAGTCATTTAAAAATTATTAAATTATGATTAATATAGAATGTTGTATTTGTTTCTGGTGTACATTATAATGACTCAACAATTCTATATATTTCTCAGTGGTCATCAAAGTAAGTGGACTCTGAATTCCCTTTATCTATTTTACCCATCCCTATGCCTCCCATCCCTCTGGCAAATAAATACCAGTTTCTTATCTGTTTTTTGGACTCTGTTTTTTTGTTGTTATTTCTTTTTTCCTTTTTGTCCTTTGTTTTGTTTCTAGAGTTCCACATATGAGTGAAATCATATTGTATTTCTCTTTACCTGACTGACTTAGTTCATGCAGCATTATACCCTCTAGGTCCATCTATGTTGTTGCAAATGAATTTCATACTTCTCTATGGCTGAATTGTATTCCTCTGTGTGTGTGTGTGTGTGTGTGTATGTTTGACATCTTTTTTATCTATTAGCCTATAAATAAACACTTGGGTTACTTCTGTATCTTGGCTACTATAAATAATGCTACAGTAAACATAGAGATGAATATATCTTTTCTAATTCGTATTTTCAACTTCTTGAAGTAAATACCCAGTAGTGGAACTGGATTAGATGGTAATTCAAAACTTAATTTTTTAACGAACCTTCACTATTTTCTCCAGAGTGGCTGTACCAATTTGCATTCCTACCAATAGTGCACAAGGATTCCTTTTTCTCCACATCCTCACCAATACTTTGTTTCTTGTATTTTGTTTTCTTGTTTTAGCCATTCTGACATCTGTAAAATGATATCTCAATGTAGCTTTTATTTGCATTTTCCTGATTATTGGTGATATCGATCATCTTTTCATGAGTCATTGGCTATCTGCATGTCTTCTTTGGAAAAAAATGCTATTCAGGTCCTCAGCAGATTTTTAAATTAAATTATTTGGGCGCTGTGTGTGTGTGTGTGTGTGTGTGTGTGTTAAGTTGTATAAGATATAGATATTATTATTTGCAAATATTTTCTCCCATTCAGTGGGTTGCCTTTTTGTTTTGATGATGGTTTTATTTGCTATGCAAAAGCTTTTTATCTGATGTAGCTTTTTATTTGGTATAGTTCAATTTTGTGTTGATTTCACTTACCTGAGAAGACATACCTAGAAAAGTGTTTCTGTGGTCAGTGTCAAGGAAATCACAGCCTATGTTTCCTTCTAGGAATTTTATCTCACATTTAGGTCTTTGATCCATTTTATTTTTGTGTGTGGTGTAGAGTTTGGTGAGTTCCTTGTAGATTTTAGATACTAGCCCTTTATCTGATATGTCATATACAACTATCTTTTCCCATTCTGTTGGTTGCCTATTAGTTTTCTTGATTGTTTTCTTTGCCTTGCAGAAGCTTTTTATCCTGATGAAGTCCCAAGACTTCAGTTTTACTTTCATTTCCCTTGCCTTTGGGGATGTGTCGAGTAGGAAATTGCTGCGATTGAGATCTAGGAGGTTTCTTCCTACTTTCTCCTCGAGGGTTTTGATGGTTGCCTATCTCACATTCAGGTCCTTCAGTTACTTTGAGTTTATTTTTGTGTATGGTGTAAGAAAGTGGTCTAGTTTCATTCTTCTGCATGTTGCTGTCCACTTCTCCCAGCACCACCTGCTAAAGAGGCAGTCTTTTTTCCATCGGATACTCTTTCCTGCTTTGCCAAAGATTAATTGGCTGTACAAATGTGGGCCCAGTGCTGGGTTCTCTATTCTATTCCATTGGCCTATGTGTCTGTTTTTGTGCCAATACCATACTGTCTTGATGATGACAGCTTTGTAGTAGAGGCTAAAGTCTGGGATTGTGATGCCTTTCGTTTTGGTTTTCTTCTTCAATATAACTTTGGCTATTCGGGGTCTTTTGTGGTTCCATATGAATTTGAGGATAGTTTGTTCTAGCTTGAGAAGAATGTTGGTGCAATTTTGATGGGGATTGCATTGAATATGTAGATTGCTTTGGGTAGTAATGATATTTTCACAATGTTTATTCTTCCGATCCATGAACAGGGAATGTTTTTCCATTCCTTGGTGTCTTCTTCAATCTCTTTCATAAGTTTTCTATAGTTTTCATCATATAGGTCTTTTACATCCTTGGTTAGATTTACTCCTAAGTATTTGATGGTTTTCCGTGTAATTGTGAATGGAATCAGTTTGTTGATTTTTCTTTCAGCTGCTTAATTTTTGGTGTATAGGAATGCAACTGATTTCTTTACATTGATTTTGTACCTGCAACTTTACTGAATTCATTGGTCAGTTCTAAAAGGCTTCTGGTGGAGTCTGCCGGGTTTTCCACGTAGAGTATCATGTCATCTGCAAAAAGTGAAAGTTTGACTTCTTCTTTGCCAATTCTGATGCCTTTTATTTCCTTTTGTTGTCTGATTGCTGATGCTAAAACTTCTAGCACTATGTTAAACAGCAGTGGTGAGAGTGGACACCCCTATTGTGTTCCTGATCTCAGCGGGAAAGCTCTCAGTTTTTCCCCATTGAGGATAATGTTGGCTGTGGGCTTTTCATTAACTGCTTTTATAATGTTTAGGTAAGTTCCTTCTATTCCAACTTTCTCAAGGTTTTTTATTAAGAAAGGGTGCTGTATTTTATCAAATGCTTTTTCTGCAACTATCGACAGGATCATATAGTTTTTATCCTTTCTTTTGTTGATGTGATGGATCACATTGATGGATTTGTGAATATTTAACCAGCCCTGTAACCCAGGAATGAATCCCACTTGATAAAGATGGATAATTCTTTTTATATGCTGTTGAATTCGATTTGCTAGTGCCTTGTTGAGTATTTTTGCATCAGCATTCATTAAGGATATTGGTCTGTAGTCCTCTTTTTTGGCTGGGTCTCTGTCTGGTTTGGGTATCAAAGTGATGCTGGCTTTGTAGAATGAGTTTGGAAGTTTTCCTTCTATTTCTATTTTTTGGAATAGTTTGAGAAGAATGGGTATGAACTCTTCTTTAAATGTCTGGAAGAATTCCCCTGGGAAGCCATCTGGCCCTAGGCTCTTATTCCTTGGGAGATTTTTGATAACGGATTCAATTTCTTCACTGGTTATTAGTCTATTCATGCTTTCTATCTCTTCCCGTTTCAATTTTGACAGTGCATGTGCATTTAGGAATTTGTCCATTTCTTCTGTGTTGTCCAGTTTGTTGGCATATAATTTTTCATAGTAATTCTGATGATTGCTAGTATTTTAAGGGATTGGTTGTAATAGATCCTTTTTCATTCATGATTTTGTCTATCTGGGTGCTCTCTCTTTTCTTTTGAGGAACCTGGCTAGAGGATTATCGATTTTATTTTTTCAAAGAACCAACTCTTGGTTTCATTGATCTGCTCGACTGTTTTTGTGGATTCTATCTTGTTTATTTCTGCTCTGATCTTTAGTATTTCTTTTCTTTTGCTGGGTTTGGGGTGCTCTTGCTGCTCCCCTACTAGTTCCAGTAAGTGCTCTGTTAGATTTTGAATTTGTGCTTTTTCTAGTTTGTTGAAATAGGCCTGAATTGCAATATACTTTCCACTTAGGACTGCCTTTGCTGCGTCCCAGAGATTTTAGATTGTTGTATTTTCATTTTCGTTGGTTTCCATATATTTTTTAATTTCTTCTCTAATTGCCTGATTAGCCCAATCAGTCTTTAGCACAGTGGTTTTTAAACTCCACATTTTTGGAGTTTTTCCAGAATTTTCCTGTGGTTAATTTCAAGTTTCATAGCATTGTGATCTGAAAGTGTGCATGGTATGATCTCCATTCGTTTATACTTATGGAGGGCTGCTTTATGCCCCAGTATGTGATCTATCTTGGAGAATGTGCCATGTGCACTTGAAAAGATGGTGAATTTCCTATCTTCAGGATGCAGAGTTCTAAATATATCTATCACTTCCATCTGTTCCAATGTGTCGTTCTGGTCCATTGCTTCTTTAGTGATTTTCTGTCTGGTTGATCTATCCATTGCTGTTAGTGGAGTATTAAAGTCCCCTGCAATTAGCACATTCTTGTCAATAAGATTGTTTCTTTCTGTGATTAATTATTTTAAGTATTTGGGCACTCTCGAATTTGGCCCATAGATATTTATAATTGTTAGCTCTTCCTGATGGAGAGACCCTGTAATTATTATATAATGTCATTCTTCATCTCTTGTTACTGCCTTTACTTTAAAGTCCAGTTTGTCTGATATAAGTATGGCTACTCTGGCTTTCTTTTAGCTTCCAGTCGCATGATAGATATTTCTCCATCCCTTTACTTTCAACCTGCAGGTGTCTTCATGTCGAAAATGAGTCTCTTGTAGACAGCAAATAGATGGGTTTTGTTTTTTCATCCATTCTGCTACCCTGTGTCGTTTGGTTGGAGGATTCAGTCCATTTATATTCAGTGTTATTATTGAAAAATGTAGGTTTAGATTCATTGTGTTCTCCCTAGAATTCATGTTTATAGTGGTGTCTCTGGCACCTTGTATTCTTCGCAACATTTCCCTTATAGAGTCCCTCTTAGGATTTCTTGTAGGGCTGGTTTGGTGGTCGTGAATTCTCTCAATTTTTGTTTATTTGGGAACTCTTTTATCTCTCCTATTTTGAATGACAGGCTTGCTAGATAAAGGATTCTTGGCTGCATGTTTTTTCTGTTCATCACATTGAAGATTTCCCACCATTCCTTTCTGGCCTGCCAGGTTTTATTAGATAGGTCTGTAAGCACTCTGATAGGTATCCCTTTGTATGTGAGGGCCCTTTTCTCCCTAGCTGCTTTCAGAATGCTCTCTTTATCTTTATATTTTGCCAGTTTCACTATGATATGTCGTGCCGCAGGCTGATTCAAATGACATCTTAAGGGGGTTCGTTGTGCCTCTTGAATTTGAATGTCTATTTTTTCCCCAGATTTGGGAAATTCTCAGTTATAATTTGGTCTAGTATCCCTTCAGAACCTTTCTCTCTGTCTTCCTCTTCAGGAATTCCTATGATACGGATGTTGTTCTGTTTGATTGTATCACTCAGGTCTCGAATTCTCCTTTCCTGCTCCTGGATTAATTTCTCTCTCTTTTTTTCAGCTTCCTTTTTTTGCTATATCTTCTAACTCACCTTTTCTTCTCTCTGCCTCGTCAATCCTTGAGGTGGCTACCTCCATTTTGTTATTCACCTCATTTATAGCCTTTTCTTAACTCATCACACCTATTTTCAAAGTTCCTAGTCATTGTCTCAGTTGCTTCTTTGATGCTTTTTTTCAACCCCAGCGATTAATTTTATGACAAGTTTCTTAAATTCTTGATCTGGTATGTTGTCTAGATCTGCCTTGAAGAGTTCTGTGGCTGTGACTTCTCCCTGGAGGTTTTTCTGGGGAGAGTTCCTTCGTTTTGTCATTTTTTGCTAGTTTTCTGTCTCTTGTCAGCTTTAAAAAGCTCATTGTGCACTGTGCACCTGTTAATATTGCTCTGTTAAAGGAGGCTTATTGACTGTCCAGGGCCTGTCATTCCGGAAATATTCTTTTAATGGTGTCTCTCAGTTTCTCTTGTTGTGCCATGAATATTTTATTTCCCTACTCAGCAATATTTGGTCATGCACACTTTGGCTTGTTTCTAGGTGTAGTCCTAGGAAGGAAAACAGACAGACAAATACAGTTGGAACAGAAGCACACAAACACACAGACAAATCAAACAAACACATTAAAAGGGGGAAAGAAAAGAAAGAAAATTGAGAGGAAAGACGAAAAGAAGAGCAGAAAAAAAATAAAGGGGGGCAGAGACAACAAAGCGCATAGGACAGTCTAAAAGTGTATAACCAGTTGAGGGGAGTATTACGGATGAAATACGGGAGAATATATCTGGATAGCAAGAAAGAAAAAAAGAGGGAGGAAGGAGAAAGGAAAATAAGGTTTAAAAAATAAAAAAAAATTTATAGTAAAAACAGTAATAATTATAAAAAAATAAGTACAAAAAAAAGAAAGGAAAAGGAAAACAGCAGCTCCGCCTCGTGGATAGGTGTGGTTTGGTGTAGTAGGTCTCAGGGGCTGCTCTCAGAGGCCCCACCTTGGTGGCTGCAGAGAGTACAATGGCAGCGCCCCAGGCGCACCTGGAACTAGGCACTGCAATCCACTTTAATAAGTCCGATCTCCTTGTGCCACAGCTGAGCCAAGTTATATTTTCCAGGCCCGCCTGGTTTCAAAGTCCTAGTCCATGCACTTTTATGCTACCACAGATGAGATGTACTTGCTTTGGTGGCTGGCTTCTTAGCCAGGATCTGTAGGGGAAAGGACCAGTTTCTCTAGGTGCTGACAGGGATTCATGTTGCCACTGAGGGAGGTGAGGTGCCCTGCAGGAGGGCAAGTGCATGCCCTCATTGACACTGTTGCTGACTCCCAGCCCCCCGCCAGGATAGCAATCACATACGGGGAGGGATCAGTTTCTCCTGGCACCTGCTGGGATTTGGCTGCAACTGTCTGAGGCGAGGTGTGCTGCCTGAGGGGAAGTGCGCTGCAGGAGACAAAGTGCCCGGCCTCACAGATGCCACCGCCAACTCCCAGCCCCCAGCAGGGATAGAGATTGAGTAGGGGGAGGGATCAGTTTCTCTTGGTGGCCACTGGGATTCGTGCCGCTGCTGCTCGAGACACTGGGTGCTGCCGGAAATGAGCTGTGCGCTCCTGCAGAGAAGTGTGTGCCGCCCCCTCACCTCCACCACCGCCAACTCCCTGCAGGGATTGCATAGGGGTGGGGTCTATTTTTTCCCTGTTGGCACCCGAGATTCAGGATTCGCTCGGCCAATGCTGGAGGTGAGATACTGTGTGGAAATGAGGTGTGTGCTCCTACTCCTGCAGCCAAGGTTGAAGTGTGCATTCTTGGGGCCAGGGCTGCTGACTCCCTGCTGGGATGGTGCAGGCATGGAAGTTGTTATTTCCCTTGTGCCACCCAGACTCAGGATTTGGGCTACCCAGCAGTTATATATGGAGTGAGAGTTTTTCTCTCTGAGCACGGTTAAACGTTCTTTATCTCTTCTCTAGAGACAGTACTATCAGCGTGTTCAGTTTCTCTTTCTCTTCCCTTTGTCTGTCAGGACTCCATGCGCTTGCCCTGTGTTGGGCTGGGGCTCCCACCTCCCTTGCTCTTCTCTGGCTGGCCTGTTTTCCAATCTTCCCATTTTGCACTCACTCACTCAGGCATCTTTGCGGTTGTCTTCTTTCTGGAGCCTGTATTTTCTCTTCCCACTCTTGCAAATGAAAGTAATGTCCTTCTCAGTTCGATAGATGGGGCAGACGAAGTTTACAGAGCTCCCTTCCTCTCCACCATCTTGGCTCCTCCTCAGTAATTTTGAATTTCAGTTTAGCAGTGTGCTTTAATATGTAGGACACTGACCTGGACCATAAAATAGCAGATCAAGCCTATTGTTTCGTGGTTTTGAGGACTAACTCCTTAATGTCTTTGAAGCTCATTTTCTCTTTTTCAAGAGAGAGGATGATCTAGGAATAATAAGACCAAACCTACTCTGAGCTTCTTGGAGAGAGCCAACTTTGTGGAATTCTTGATGATGCCATTAGTAAAAATACAAAAGAAAGGAAGAAAGAAAAGAAGGAAGAAAGGAAGGAAGGGAGGAAGGAAAGAAGGGAGTAAAGGAGGGAGGAATGGAAGAAAGAAAGAAACTATCATTAACTACAATACTCTGACCGAAATGAGTTTGAATTCAGTAAAAACAAAACAAAACAAAACACGTATCAAAGATAAAAATATATTTCCCCTCTTGAGAGACATGGGAGAACAGGAAGGCTAGTCATTGTCCGGTAAATCCTTTCGGGTCCGTTCCTGAGGGAGGGAGAGAGAGTAGGGCAGGAAGGGGAGCACAGAGAGTGAGGCAAGACAAGCGATTCTGATCAAGCCTGTTTATTGAAAAGGATAATCAAACCTTTATAGGGTTAGGGGCGGGAAACTGGCCCAGGTTGCTTGCCAGGTAACAGAGTCAAATGATTATTAGAAAAAGTGGAAACTGAAACTGAAACTTCAAACACAGCTTCAAAAGGAGTGCCCAGACTTTCGTCTGCAATACTGGGCAGGGGAAGATTAACGCTGCATAAGCCCGAATGCGGTTGATCTTTTGTTCATTTTGGCTTTTCTCTTCTGGCCCAGTCTGACTGTCTCCGAATCCTGGAGCAGGAAATGCACTCTCCTAGCCTCCAGATGTAAATCTTGTTTTTTTGGTTGCTCCCTGGAGAGCGATATATCCTTGCCTGAGACGGCCAAAACTCAGCAGCTCCCAACAAGTCATATTACAGTTTTTGTCATTTTTGAGGTCAACTGCGTTTTGGAATATCTATCATTCAAATTCAGTAAACATAAAGTACTCTGTTGCACAGAAAGGTGATAAGATAATACACCATAGTCCTTCCTCACAATCGAGTCTGTGATAAATATTTAGAGATCTCACTGTTTCTAAATGTCAGAGTTAAATGAAAAACCTTTCAAGTATAAAGAATTTTTAACAGAAACAAAGAGAGAGGACTAAGTCTTATAAGGATGAGAAGCAGGCAAAGAAAATTCCAAAAGAAATCTTTTAAATTATACATTGAAGACTGAAAAAGGTCTCAGTGAAATAAGGGAGGGACATTCCCTACAAGCTAAGAAAAATATCCTGGGAAACATGGAAAACTTATGAGGGTTGAGGGAACAAATTTAATGTGTTTCTTATATTATTTCTATCAACAGCCATGAAGGGATGTTTTAATCCTAAAATTGGGCAATAGTGGATGTCATTGAGTTTTGTAAGTTGAAGACTGTCCACTGTATACTGGAGATTCTGTGTGTGTGTGTGTGTGTGTGTGTGTCTTTAAGTGTATTGTAGTACTATTCACACTGTCTCTTGACTAGATGGTATTGCTAGATTGCAAGAAATATGGAATGCTTTCCAGCCACCTCCAAAACTTAGGTTCAATATCTTAGAGTTATGTCATTTTCAGACCATAACTTTCCAAATTTCATGTATTTTTAATCAAGTGTGATGGAGTTCAAAACATGCTACCCCCAAATATGACATTTGGCATATTACATATTTTATTTTATTATTTAAAAAACTTTTTTATTTTAGAGAGAGAAAAAGCATGAGTGGAGGAGAAGAGCAGAAAAAAAGAGAAAATCTTAAGCAGGCTCCATGCCTAGCACAGAGCCCAAAGAGGGGCTGGATTTCATGATCTGGGATCATGACTTGATTTAAAATCAAGAGTTGGGTGCTCAACCAACTGAGCCACCCAGGTATCCACATATTAGATATTTTAAATTGAAGGAATTTGAGAAATGCAGCTAAAAGAAGACTCTGACCTCTCACTTCTCCCCTGAAGCAGGTCCTACCACCATCTTGTGAGAGGTGCCCTCTCCATACCTGAAGGAAAGAAAGATCTCTTTTTCCAAAGACAGTGAGACACCAGTTGGAATCCAAATGAACAGTCCTTCATATTTTGTTCTATCATGTTTTTCTACAACTTGCCATAATTCATTAAACCTATATTAAAAAAATCAGGTTAAACTGTTTTCTGAGTCTTCATTTCCTTGTCATTAAAAAAATCATATTAAATTAACGTTTTATGTTTTTCTTTTGTTAATCTGTCTTTTTTAAGTCTAATTTTCAGGCCTTACCTAGAAGACACAGGAGGATGATAGGAAAAATTTTTGTTTTCTTCTCTACACGTGCATATGATGTCCACTTGTTGGGTATTAGAACTTAATTATTGTTTTATTACATATGCAATTTTCTGCCACACAAAGGTAAAAAACTTAGACTGAAATATCTTACTAAATTATCTGTTAGTAACTACTAATTAATAACTACTAAATTAACTAGTAAACTCGTTAGTAATAATGCACCTAACCCCATGTCCCAATTTCCTGTTTGGTTTTTCATAGCCCTTTTTATCCACTGTAGGGAAAAAAATAATAATTTTTTCTCTACCCTTCTAGGTTCTTGACTGAGACTCTATGATATAAAATTAACAGATGAACATGAGGTAAAGCAAACAGAAATTTAATAACATGTATACCTCCTGAAAGTAAGGGAAAGCCAGGAAAATGGAATAACCCACAGATATGGCCCCAGCCACTACTAGATAAAGACTAAAGATGTTGGGGCTGAGGAGGCAGGGTTGGGGTAAGTTGGGAGCTAGTTACAGGAGGTTTGTGGGCATAGCATAGTAACCAAGGGCATGTTATCAGATCCTTTCCTTTTCCAGTGATAGTGTTTTTAGGAATGCAATTATCCTCCTCTTCCTATTACAGAGATGGAGACATTCTTACAGATAGAAATTTCTCTTATAAATGTAAATGCCCCTTACAAAATGTTAACTTCTACTTGGTTTTCAGAGTTTCTCTCCTGTCTGCTCTTTCCTACCCCAAAACAGTTTAAAATAACCCTTGTGCCAGAGTCATACTTTAGTGTGGCACATTTTCCTTTCGTTACTATACTGTACTGGTCCCTCCTCTTTAGTAGATGCTTTGAAGACATAATTAAACCTAGTTTGGTATTGGCAACTTTTATTAAGTGGAATACATTTCTTAGGAGAAAGGAGGAGAAATACCTCTCTCTCTCTCCCTCTCTCTGCTGTTGAAGGGCTCAGTTTTATATCTTGACTACCTATATCAATATGAATTGGTTAAAACTATGACAAAAGGAGAGCACTTGAATTTTGCTGAATTCACTAAATTCTTTTTTTTTCAGACTTTGACCTTATTGTATACAATAACATATTAGGATATTTGTTTTATTTGCTACAACTTTCTGCCTTTACAGGATAGATTTCTACTTCCCATTTAGCAGACTTTTCTGCAAATGATACTAATTTACTTGGTACACTAAAATTTCAGGATACTCCATGGGGCTCTATTTCCAGAAGTGTTTCTCACATTCATTCTTTTTTTTTTAATTTTTATGTTTTTTAATTTATTTTTGAGAGACAGAGACAGTGCAAGCAGGGGAGGGTCAGAGAGAGAGGGAGACACAGAATCCGAAGCAGACTCCAGGCTCTGAGCTGTCAGCACAGAGACCGACACAGGGCTCGAACCCACAAACCATGAGATCATGACCTGAGCCGAAGCCAGTCACTCAACCTACTGAGCCACCCAGGCGTCCCTCTCACATTCATTCTTAGGACAGTCCAATGGTCAGATCATGCCTTTAAAAACCCACATTATTTTATCTCCCCAATTCCTATATTCCCTCAGTATTAAGTGATTAACTGATGTCAACTGGTAGTAGATCAAGGGCCAAGACAGGCATAAAAATGGGAATCTTGAATTGGATGACTCAAGAATTCCAAGATGAATGATGTATGATGATTAACCATACTAAGCTTTACATGAGCTTAATTGTTCTCAACTACCAGGAAAATATATATATAAAAGACTTTGAAGTAAGAAAAAAAATACTAAGTGTCTTGTCTAGGGTATCATTCCCAAAGTGGCTGTGGCTACTTTATAATCCTGATATAAAAAACTGGTGGTGGAAAACTAATAATAATACAGATGATCCATAGATAAACCAACTGGAGGGGCGTCTGGGTGGCTCAGTTGGTTAAGTGTCCGACTTCAAGTCATGATCTCACTGTGTGGGTTGGAGACCTGTATCAGGCTCTATGCTGAATGCTTGCTCAGAGCCTGGAGCCTGCTTTGGATTCTGTCTCCTTCTCTCTCTGTCCCTCCCACACTCATGCTCTGTCTCTCAAAAATAAATAAATGTAAAAAAATTTTTTATAAGACAAAAGTTATTGGATTGTGCTTTATGAGTGAAGTTAACTACTGCCTAGTGGATAGAGTAGTCTTACATCTTTTATATATTCATTTAATTATTTGTTATTGCCTAGATATGGATAGTTATTTGAATTCATTTTTGAACTGGTTATGATATCTTATCGTCCTTCTCATTAATGAGTTAAATATGTGAGCATATGATTACTTAAAATTATATGAGAGTCATGATTTTGCCACTTGGTCAAAAACACTTTTAGCAGCATAAATCAGTGGTTCCAAACTCTGGTGTGCATTACAGTCCTCTGGAGGGCTTGTTACAACACAGATCACTGGGCCCCATTTCCAGCATTTCTGATTCAGTATTCCTGGGTGGGGCCCAAGAAAGGGAAAGAAGCAAGTGCCAGTTGATACTGATGCTACTGGTCCAGGGACTATCATGTCAGAACCACTGGTATAAATCATAGTGCCCCAGGCTGATGATTACAATCACAGGAAATCTCCACTTTACCTTAGCAGAAAGATATTCATTCTAAAACCTAATCTGCAGCTCTAAACAATTTTCAGGTCCCTATGTGAAAAGAATGTTTCTAGTCCTTTCATTTTCCCCCTATGACTGGATAAATCAGCCTCTTAAATCTCCTGATTTGGGCATTATAAATAGTGGCAGCTTCTATTAAGTAATGTGATAAGAAATAGGAAGGTAACATAGAAAATAATATAAGATTCTCTCTAAACCTAACAGAGCACCTAAGGAAACTAGAAAGGGAGCAGCAAGAACACCCCAAACCCAGGAAAAGAAAAGAAATAATAAAGATCAGAGCAGAATTAAACAAGATAGAATCCACAAAAACAATTGAAGAGATCAATGAAACCAAAAGTTAGTTTTTTGAAAAAATAAACAAAATTGATAAACCTCTAGCTAGGCTCCTCAGAAAGAAAAGAGAGAGCACCCAGATAGACAAAATCATGAAGGAAAATGGATCTATTACAACAGATCCCTCAGAAATACAAGCAATCATCAGAGATGACTATGAAAAATTATATGCCAACAACTGGACAATCTAGAAGGAATGGACAAATTTCTAAACACACATGCACTACCAAAATTCAAATGGGAAGAGATAGAAAGTCTGAACAGACCCATAACCAGTGAAGAAATCAGATCAGTTATCAAAAATCTCCCAATGAATAAAAGCCCAGGGTGAGATGGATTCCCAGGGGGAATTCTACCAAACGTTTAAAGCAGAGATAACGCCAATCCTTCTCAAGCTATTTCAAAAAATAGAAATGGAAGGAAGACTACCAGACTCATTCTATGAAGCACATATCACACTCCTAACCCAGGCAGGGACCCAACAAAAAAAAGAGAACTACAGGCCAATATCCTTGATGAATACAGATGCAAAAATACTCAACAAGATACTATCAAATTGAATTCAACAGCATATAAAAAGTATTATCCATTATGATCAAGTGGGATTTATTCCTGGGTTACAAGGCTGGTTCAATACTCGCAAATACATTACTGTGATACACCACATCAACAAAACAAAAGAAAAAAATCATATGATCCTATCGATAGATGCAGAAAAAGCATTTGACAAAATACAACATCGCTTCTTAATAAAAACCCTCGAGAAAGTTGGGTTAGAAGGAACTTACTTAAATATCATAAAAGCCATTTATGAAAAGCCCACAGCCAATGTTATCCTCAATGGGGAATAACTAAGAGCTTTCCCCCCTGAAATCAGGGACACGACAGGGATGTCCACTCTCACCATTGTTGTTTAACATAGTGTTGGAAGTCCTAGCATCAGCAATAAGACAACAAAAGGAAATACAAAGCATCAGAATTGGCAAAGAAGAAGTCAAATTTTCCCTTTTTGCAGATGACATGATACTCTACATGGAAAACCCAGTAGACTCCACCAGAAGCCTTCTAGAACTGATCAGTGAATTCAGTAAAGTCGCAGGGTACAAAGTCAATGTACAGAAATCAGTTGCATTCTCATACACCAAAAATGAAGCAACAGAAAGAGAAAGCAAGAAACAGATCCCATTCACAATTGCATGAAAAACCATAAAATACCTAGGAATAAACCTAACCAAAGATGTAAAAGACTGTATGCTGAAAACTATAGAAAACTTATGAAGGAAATTGAAGAAGACATAAAGAAATGGAAAAACATTCTGTGCTCATGGATTGGAAGAATAAACCTTGTTAAAATGTCCTTATTACCCAAAGCAATTTAGACGTTCAATGCAATCCCCATCAAAGTTGCACCAGCATTCTTCTCAAAGCTAGAAAAAACTATCTTAAAATTCGTATGGAACTACAAAAATCCTGAATAGTAAAAGTAATACTGAAGAAAAAAACCAAAACGGGGGGCATCACAATCCCAGACTTTAGCCTCTACTACAAAGCTGTCATCATCAAGACAGTATGGTATTGGCACAAAAACAGACACATGGACCAATGGAATAGAATAGAGAACCCAGAACTGGACCCACAAGTATATGGCCTATTAATTTTTGACAAAGCAGGAAAGAGTGTCCAATGGAAAAAGGACAGCTTCTTCAACAGGTGGTGTTGGGATAGCTGGACAGCAACATGTAGAAAAATGAAATTAGACCACTTTCTGACACCATTCACAAAAATAAACTCAAAGTGGCTGAAGGATCTGAATGCGAGAAGGGAACCATCAAAACCCATGAGGAGAAAGCAGGAAATAGCCTCCTTGACCTCAATCGCAGCAATTTCTTCCTCTACACATCCCCAGAGGCAAGGGAATCAAGAACAAAAATGAGCTACTGGGATCTCATCAAGATAAAAAGCTTCTGCAAGGCAAAGGAAACAATAAAAAAAACTAACAGGCAACGGACAGAATGGGAAAAGATAGTGGCAAATGGCATATCAGATAAAGGGCTAGTATCCAAAATATACCAAAAGCTCACTAAACTCCATACCCAAAAAATGAATGATCCAGTGAAGAAATGGGGAGAAGACCTGAACAGACACTTCTCCAAAGAGGACATCCAGATGGCCAACAGGCACATGAAACGATGCTCAACATCACTCATCATCAGGGAAATACAAATCAGAACCACACTGAGATACCACCTCATATTCGTTAGAGTCGCTAAAATAAGGAGGGTGTGGAGAAACAGGCACCTTCCTACACTGTTGGTGGGAATGTAAACTGGTGCAGCCGCTCTGGAAAAAAGTGTGGAGGTTCCTCAAAAAAACTATCCATAGAACTCCCCTATGACCCAGCAATAGCACTGCTAGGGATTTACCCAGAAGATACAAAAGTGCTGATGCATAGGGGCAAATGTACCACTATGTTCATAGCAACACTGACAACAGTAGCCAAAACATGGAAAGAGCCTAAATGTCCATCACCTGATGAATGAATCAAGAAGATGTGGTATATATATATTCAATGGAGTATTACATGGCAATGAGAAAGAATGAAATCTGGCCATTTGTAGGAAAGTGGATGGACCTCGAGGGTGTCAGGCTAAACGAAATAAGTCAGGCAGAGAAGGACAGATATCATATGTTTGCACTCAAAGGTTTAACAGGAGAGCAGGAGAAACCTAATGGAGGACCAGTGGGAGGGGAAGGGGGAAAGAAAGGTGGGGAGAGTGAGGGACACAAATCATGAGAGACTATTGAATACTGAAGACGAAACATGGACTGAAGCGGGAGGGGGAGGGATGGAATGGGGTAATGGTCATGGTGGGGGGCACTTGTGGAGAGAGCACTGGGTGTTATATGGAAACCAATTTGAAAATAAACTATTAAGAAAAAAGATTCACTCTAGACCAGTTGTGTATTTAATTACTCTAGTGTGTGAACTTAGCCTTCAAAGCAATCTCAACCGCGCTGAGTAAAAACCTACTACAGACAATTATGAGATGTGTGTGGTGTTAGAAAGGGGAAGACAGAGCTATTGTTGGAAGAACAGTATAAATGCTGAGCAGTGTAATCTGAAATAGACATAAGTGGAACTGTGTTTTTCCTGAGCTGTAGTCTTCATTGCATAATTCTAATTTCTATGATTCATTTCATCACTGGAATTTGTTATATATTTTTCTTCTTGCCCCTTTCCTATTGCAGGATATACATTGTCCTTCCCTATTGTGACTATAGAATCCAATATACATTTTTACCGTCAGACAGGAGAGTAACTTAAATGAACAAATATCTTTTTCTTATTTAAATTTAGAAGCAATCCAGATACCCTTAGATGAACACCATATACCTGATCAAAGATGTACTTATTGTTTTACTTTTGTATTTTCACATTCTCAACGGAAAACAAAAGTAAAAGCAAGTCCTGTCATTGCTATGCTGATAGTGGGAAAAATAAAGACAAAACTTTCAAATACTTGATGTTAACTTTTTAAAAAGCCTTTTGTGAACCTATACAACATAAGGTAAATTTAATCTAATTTGCATGCAATTTGTCATGTATTTAGAAATTAGTGGCAATTTAGAAATGCAATTTTTAATAGTATTTCTCTGTTATGTACATTAAAAAGACATCAGTACATTTCTCTTAGATTCATGAAATTACGATGGTGCACTCTAGTGGACAAACTGAGCACTTAAAATTAAACACTAAATTTCTTTATGGAGTTTGATAATTTTATACACAGAAGCTTGACCTGTATTTAATTCAAATACAAACTCAGTAATGACACTTTAAGTAGAAGACAATGCATTATTTTAGGAGGCAAGAATTTGTGGATGGGATAATGTCTGAGTCAATTTGGATTTAGAAAGTTGTTCTCTTTTTCTCCCCTCCTTATCTTCCCATTTCCATTTTCCTTTGACCAATAAACTCTCAATTCAACATTATAAACCAAAGATAAAGTCAGGACTTGAAAGCTGAGGACATAGATGAAATGTGTTATTATCATAAATTTCAGGGCCATTTTAGGAGGTTTTCACTTTGGTGGAGAAAGCTATTTTAGCAAAATTATTATTCAGTGGTACCTTTTCATATTTTTTACATATGGGTTGTCAAATAGAATGCTAGAAATATCTAACATAGAGATTTATGAAGACTTTTTAATTGGTCGATACTCAACACTAACATTAGACAGAGTAAAAATATCTGAGCAATACCTTAATCTTGTTTTTTTCCCCCTGAATGTGCTGATATTTTGAGTCTAAGATATTTGCTTATTATTATAAATTATCTAATAATCATGCATACTTCAATCTAAATCTTGTAATTTTCATATTACCTGTATTCTAAAAATATCCACAAGTAAAGTTTAGGTTTTGGGGATTTTTTAGTTTAGTTTGTTTTGTTTTTTACACTTCTAAAATATTATGTTAGATTCTTTAACAGATAAGGTGTTTTTGTGTTTATGATACTTAAAAATTATACGTAATTTGAAAAATAGTAATTAGCTTGTCCTCATATCTAATGTATCCATGACTAAAATATTAGAAAAATATGCATGCTATAAAGAAAAGGATATAATCTGTTCAAATACTGAACACCCAAAAATTCGAATTCAAAGATTATACTTAAATGAGTAAATCTTTTTCCCTTGAATATGAATCAGTTAAATGAACTATGAAATAAGCTGTTACCAATTAAAAAGTTATTTAAGAAATAAACTATACCATGAGTAATTTCACATATTATTAAGGGAATGGTTAGTACAGCTAACTGTCTTGTTATAATGAAATGGCCCACAAGCTGCCTGCGATTCTAACTCTCCTTCCCAGAAGTAAATCTGTCATAGTTGATGTGGAAATGTTGGGATTCGGAGCAGATGGCCAATAAAGAATTTTTGAGATGTCTTTGGTGCAAAAAGGTGGTTTTTATCAAAGCACGGGGACCAGACCCAGTAACAGAAAGAGCTGCACTGTGGTTGTGACAGCTGACTGATTCTATACTTTCCAGTTGGGAGGAGCAAAGCTTCCAGGACCTTGGGAGTGCTAGCTACTGTTAGGAAAAAGGTTATTTATTACTGTCTAGTAAATCCTCAGTCATGAGACTCTTCAGATGTATATCAGGGAGCCATAAGCTTGGAGTATGATTGCCAACTTATATCCTAGGAGGGTGGAGGTAAAGGAAGTTTCCAAAAGAATTTTTGCATGTTAGAGTAGACTTACAGAATCCTGGAGAGTAGAGCTAAGATTACCTTTTGCCCTTAGTAAGTGTCAACATAGAGGCAGCTGAGTTCCAGAGGAAGGTCACTCTGCCTGTTTCAAAAACTTGTTAGTGGGCTGTAG
This sequence comes from Helogale parvula, assembly GCA_004023845.1. Lineage (NCBI taxonomy): Eukaryota > Metazoa > Chordata > Mammalia > Carnivora > Herpestidae > Helogale > Helogale parvula. The sequence goes on along the minus strand of PJEM01010891.1, from coordinate 10,463 downwards.
ACAGTAAGGAAATTTAATTTTTCATTTGCTTTTGTTTCCTCCATCAACAGTCACGATTTTCTTAAACTTGCCCCATGTTTGGTATGCAAATCTTTGAAGAGAAGGCCCAAGAGCAATCCTCGACAGGGAAGTTGTGAATATTGGCAAGCTACTGAACGTGACTGTAAAGAACATTTCTATCTAACCCTTTAATCCAGTTCAGGCTCACTTGTAAGACTCAATTGGCCCTAACAAAATCTTAGATTTAAACTTAACTGCTTAGGGACAAACATCATGCCATTAGCAAATTAAATGAGATGATAAGAGTTGTTTCTACTCATTCTCTCTGATTCAGTCTTAATAATTTTGTTATATTCAACTGAGCATATACATATGTATTCAAAATAAATGAATTCATTTGATTTTTGGCCTTAAAATAGCACTTCTGTTTACATGGGAGATATCCAGAAACCTGAGTAACTCTCCAAAATGACTCAAAGCACCACCTTAAATACCATCAAGATATTGGGGGGCAGCAAAGGAGCCAGGTATGGGAGGCTATCAGGAGGTTGTCAGTGGTTAGGTTGTTATGAAGAGGTAGGTCAAAACCTTCTCTACTGATAAGAGCTTCTAGAGATTTAGTCATCTTCCTCCTTTTTCCTGTGTCTACTGTGTCTTAAAGAAATAACAAGATCCAAATAATCCTTATGCATATTTTAGATGACAAGTTCTTCTCCCTGTCACCTGCAACAATGCCCAGCTTCCTAAAAAGATTTTATACCTTTAGTTTTGAGCCACTGTGGATGGAAAATTTAGCACTCAACCATAGATAGCAAAAGTCTACTTTGTTAACTGCTTATAGTTATAGGGCCTTTGCATTAATTGTGGGACTATAGGTTGTAAGTAACTGAAAACGCAGACTTGAATAAAATATAAGAATATGCACTCTTTGAATAACAGGGAACTTAATAGTAAGATATTTTTATAAGTTGAATTGTGTTCTTTAAAAAAAAAAGAATATTTACATTCTTACCCCTAGTACCTCAGAATGTTACATTATTTGGATTAGGGTGTTCACGAAGGTTATCAAGGTAAAATGAAATTATTAATGTGGGGTCAAATCCAGTATGATTGGTGTCCTTATAAAAAGGGGAAATTTTTAGATAGAGACAGTTATGCATAGAGATAAATAAAATAAGGAGAAAACAACCATCTACAGGCCAAGAAACACCTGAGGCAACCAGAAACTGAAAGAGGTCAGACACAGATTATTTTCTAGTGCCTTTGGAGGGATCATGGCCATACGTGTGCCTTGACTTTGGGCTCTGACCTCCAGAACTGTGAGACAGAAAGTTTTTATTATTTTAAACCATCCATTGGTGATCCATTATTATGGCCGCCCTACAGAATTAACACTAGTAGAATGTGCATGCATTACAATGAAGACTCTGGTGTCATTTCCCTACAATCTTGATTCTGCCCTATTGGGTTTATCAGCTTTGATTTTAAATTAGTTACATCATGTTTACAAGAAGTTTCCAGCAATATTTAGAATTTTTAAAAAAACTGACTGTTTTAAGTTTATTTTGAGAGAGGGTGGGAGACAACGTGAGTGGGGGAGGGGAGAGAGAGAATCTCAAGCAGGCTCTGCACTGTCAGGTGACATCCCAATGTGGGGCTCAAACTTATGAACCTTGAGAACAAGACCTGAGCCAAAACTAAGAATAGGAAACTTAATGAACTGAGCCACCCAGGTGCCCAAAGACTTTTTTCTTTAACTTCAGAAAGGTGAGAAAAAACATCTCAACTATTGAAAGAAAGAAAGAAAGAAAGAAAGAAAGAAAGTTGATTTGATTGATCCTGTCTTACTTTGGACTGATAATAATGGCTTTGGGATGCCAAGTTTTGATTGGATTGAGCCTCAATTCCTAAACTGACAAATAGGGAGGGCAGAGAGACATTGCTATCCTTATCTTCATCTAATCAGGTTTATCCTAGTAGTTGGAGTTAGCATCCTGAATTACATGGGTTTTAATGGGGAGTAGGATCTCCCTGAAAAGTCCAGTGTTCTTTAAGGAAGGAACATAGAGAAAGACTCCGTGGCATTGCATCCTTTGTCCTTTTCACCATGGCAAGCCCTGGAATAGCTGGAAACTATGATCAAAGGCTTCTTCTATGGTGGAGGCCTTCTGGTGGCCATTCAATTAGATACAAATATTGAGGGCTCTAGAATCTCTTTAAAAAAGTTCTATCAATAGACTCTTCTATATTTTTTTCTTTTTTTCTTCAATCCTTCAGTCTTATCCTCTAGAAGTCCCTGGCCATATACTATCTCTGTCATTCCCTAGTAATCAATGTAGAGCCTAACCTCAGACTGTATCTCTTTCCAAGCATACTGAAGATAAGAGGTATTGCTGTGAATGCTGTCTTTTTGGAGGATTGTTTTCTTGTTTCATGTTCATGAGATTACACAAGAGGGAGTGCAATTACGTGGAAATTCACTTCAACTGATACTGGTATACAACCTAAGTTGCTGCTAGATCTTGCTTGCCTTCCATTCCTTGGTTGGCTTTTCACCTCTTCAACCCATTTCCTACATTAAATGCTCTCTGTTAAATGATGTTATGACCACCATATTCTTTGGGGTCACTCCTGATCAGGTGGGGGCCCAGTCAAGTGGTGGTGTGGTGGTGAATGAATTCACCCAAGGCAGAACAAAGGAGAGAAAAATATTGAGTACACCAAAAGGGAGCAGTAGGCAAGACAGCAAGAGAGCTTGTCTATCAAGAAGCAGGGGTGAGTTGAATTGCATTGTGAGGGAGTAAGGGAACATGTGGAATTTTCCCTGTTTTGGTAACTGTGTCCAGGTGTAATTAACCCATTGCTCAGCTATGGCTTATGGAGATTTTGAGGCAGTCCACTTAATTGGCCTGTTTGTATACAGCTCTGGGGTCACTGTGAGCACCTTTGCCTTGCTCTAGTCTTAAAGCGCCCTCTACTGTTCCTGACTGAACTCAAACTGATCTAGTAGCATACCCAGTTATTTATCACATCTGTGGCTAATGTCTGATGGTGTAAATATGCAGATTCCTTATAATTATTATAAAGCCTTCTAGGTCTTTCTGACTCAAACCACAGCATTTCAGAAATTTAAGAAACTTTAAGAGGTTCACCAAAGTAATATAACTGGGTACAGGGATGGAGCTAGGAAACAGCTCTCCTGACTTTCACTTGAGTGCCTTTTTTATCTCTATATTACCTTATATTTTACAAATATTATATTTCTGCTTCTGATTATAATTCTCCATCTAATACAAATCCACTTATTTTTTATAACCAAAACTAATAATCCCTCAGTGAATATTTATGCAAAATTTTCAAGGTTCAACAACTTTTAAATTTTAAGACAGATTGTAAGGCACTGCTTCAGTGCACTAAATAATACTCAAGTGGCTTGAAAGAGTTAATTTAGCTGCAAAAGAGCTTAATTTATTCCCAAGACATGGTCCATACACAGGGAGAATATGGCACATTAAGTCCCTTTCAAAGACTCCCGATAGAGAAGTGTGTTTTTGGATCAATATTATGTTCCTATAGATTTAACAGAATCACAATTACTCTTGGGAGTAGGCTAGCTTTTCCTTCTGGGTGTGGAACTCTTTTCAAAGGTGGATGTTATAGTTATTCATAATTCTGTTTAAAAAGCAAACTGACTATTTAAAAAACAACAACTAAGAATTAGGTAATCTTTTACTCATAGTTGCTGTTTCCCCCCTTTCCAGCAGCTAATAAAAGAGGCTACCCTTCTCTTAAGTATTATGCTTGGTTGACACTCTTTGTGCCTGCAAACTTCAGCTTGTCAGGTTCTCTAACAGAAACATCAAACTTCACAGTGTACTTGGTACTTGTGAGAGGTACTGCTCAGAGGTCAGAAGCAAGCATTCAGAGCAAGCTTGCTTTATTAGGTGATTCTTTCCCCTAGTCATATACATACTACACACCTAATTCATATGATGACACAATAAGTTGGTGTCTACACTCTGTCAGACAGTTGGATGAAATCTCAGAAATTATGATTCCCCTATATAACATAGCGAAGGGATTAAGAGTGAGGACCCAAGAATCAGTTCCCTGCATCTAAGTCCTGGCTTCACCACTTAACTAGATTTGGGGCTCCATGCATGTTACTTCAAGTCTCCAGTCTTTCCTGTTCTGTACACTGGGGTAAAAATTATATATACAATAATACTGATCATATGTGACATAATCAGACCTTTCATATATATACTCTTTCAATTAATTTAGCCCTGTCATCTATATCCTGATGATCATTTCATCCTAAAACAGCAGAATACAAATTCCTTTTGAGTAAACATGAAATATTCTCTAGAATATATCACATACTGGGATGCAAGTCAGCTCTCAACAAACATAAAAAGAGTGAGAACATACCCTAGGTATTTTCAGACCACAATGCTTTGACGCTTGAAGTCTAACATAAGAAAATATTTAGAAAAACCACAAATACTTGGAGGTTGGGAAAAAAAAACCTACCAAGAAATGAGTGGATTAATTAATGTTCTAAATATATATATGTTAAGTCCATCTGATCCAAAGTGTCTTTCAAAGCCAATTTTTTGTTGTTGTTGATTTTGTGCTTAAATGATCCATCCATTGTTGTAAGTGGGGTGTTAAAGTCTCCTCCTATTATTGCATTATCAATGTTTATTTATGTATGTTATTAATTGATTTATATATTTGCATGCTTCTGAGTTGGGGGAATAAATATGCACAGGAAATTAAAGAAGAAAAAAATACATGGAAGCTAATGGAAATGAAAACAAGCAGTCCAAAGCCTTTGGTCATAGAAGGGAAGTATAGTGCAATACAGGTCAATCTCAAGTAGCAGGAAAAATCTCAAATACATGAGTAACCTTAAACCTTAAGGGGTAAGAAAAATAAGAGCAAACAAAGCCTAAAGCCAGCAGAAGGGAAATAGTAAATATTAGAGGAGAAATAAATTATACAGATAAACAAACAAAACAAAAAACAGTAGAACAGATCAACAAAACAAAAATCTGGGTCTTTGAAAGAATTAATAAAATTGATAAGTTCCTAGCTAGACATATCAAAAAGAAAAGATAAAGGACCCAAGTACATAAATTCACAAATAAAAGAGAAGAAATCACAACCAACACCACAGAAATAAAAACATTTATAATAGAATATAATGAAAAATTATATGCCAACAAACTGGGCAACATGGAAGAAATGAACAAATTCATAAAAACACACAAACTACCAAAACTAAACCAGGAAGAAATGGAAAACTTCAACAGATCCATAACCAGCAGAGAAATTGAATCAGTTATCAAAAATCTCCTAACAAACAATATATCTGGACCAGATGGCTTCCCAGGGGAATTCCTCCAAACCTTTAAATAAGAGTCAATACCTATTGTCCTCAAAGTGTTCCAAAAAATAGAAAGGAAAGAATTCTCCCAAATTCCTTCTAGAGGCCTGAATTACCTTGATTCCAAAATCAGAAAAAGACACCACTGTAAAGGAGAATTACAGGCCAATATCCCTAATAAACACGAATGTAAAAATTCATAACAAGACATTAGCAAATCAAATCTAACAGTACATTTAAAGAGTTATTTAACACAATAAAATGGGATTTATCCCAGGGCATCAGGGTTGTTTCAACATTCACAAATCAATACACGAATTACACCATGTCAGTAAAAGAAAAAGTAAGTACCATATGATCCTCTCAATAGATGCAAAAAAATAATTTGAGAAAACACAGCATCCATTCTTTATTACAACCCACATCAAAGTAGGAATACATTGAACATACCTCAACATTCTAAAAGCCATATATGAAATATCCACAGCTAGTATCATTTTAAATGGAGAAAAACCAGATTTTTCTTTATGGATAAGAACAAGACAGGGATATTCACATTCAACATTACTATTTAACATAGTACTGGAAGTCTTAGCCTCAGCAATCAGACAACAACAACAAACTTCCAAATTGGCAAGGAAGATGTAAAAATTTCACACTTTGCATATGAACTTATGCTTTAAGTAGAAAATCTGAAAAATTCCACTAAAAAATTGCTAAAACGATTACATGAATCCAGCAAAGTTGCAGGATATGAAATCAATGTACAGAAATCGGTTACATTTTGATACACCAATAATGAAGCAGCCGAAAAAGAAATCAGGGATCCGATGCCACTAATGAAAGAAATTGAAGAGGACACACAAAAAAAAGAGAACAGATTCTGACCCGTCCAGCAGGTCAGTCGAAGCAGGTCCTGAGGGAGGAGGTGAGAATGGGGTAGGGCAGGGAGCACAGAGAATGGAGGCAAGACAAGTTTCTGATCAAGCCTTGTTTATTGAGAGATCACGCACGTCTTATAAAGGGTAGAAGGCGGGCAGCTGATGTGAGTCAGTTGCTAAGAAACAAGGGTGAGGATAAGGGAGAAACTAAAAGCACAACACCTGGGAAACCAATAAGAAGGCCCAGCCTACAGGCCCTGGGCTGGACGTGATAATGCAGCCCTGCTGTTGCTGGGAGTGATAACGCAGCTCAGCTGTGCAGGTGGCTGATCTTGCAGGTCAAGGCACATATCTTTTCTTCAGGCAGCTCCCCACAAGATTCCATGCTCATGGTTTGGAAAAGGCAATTATTATTAAAATGACTATACTACCCAAAGCAATCTATAAAAATAATTCAATTCTTATCAAAATATCTTCAACATTTTTGAAAGAGCTAGAGAAAACATGTCTAAGTTTTGTAGGGAACCTCAAAAAGAAACTGAATAGAGAAAGTAATACTGAAAAATAAAAGCAAAAGTTGGAGACATCACAATTTTGGACTTCAAGCTATATTACTGAGGTATAGTCATCAGGATAGTATGATACTGGCACAAAAACAGACACATAGATCAAGGGGACAGAATAAGAAACCTAGAAATTAACCCACAATTATATGGTTAACTAATATTTGACAAAGCAGAAAAGAATATCCAAAAGAAAAAAGGACAGTCTTTTCAACAAATGGTGTTGGGAAAATGACAGCAACATAAAAAAAGAAAAAAAAAAAAGAAACTGGAACACTTTCTTACACTGTGCACAAGAATAAACTAAAATTACATTAAAGACCTAATTGTGAGACAGGGAACTATCAAAATCCTAAAGAACAACACAGAAGCAACCTCTTTGACTTTGGCCATAGCAATTTTTTACTAGACATGTCTGGAAACAAGGGAAACAAAAGCAAAAATGAACTATTAGGACATCATCAATATAAAAAAAGCTTCTGCACAGAGAAGGAAACAATTAACAAAACTAAAATTCAGGGGCACCTGAGTGGCTCAGTAGATTAAGCGTTTGGTCCTGATTTTAGCTCATGTCATGATCTCATGGTTCATGGGATTGAGCCCTGTGTTGGCCTCTGTGCCCACAGCACTCAACCTGCTTGGGATTCTCTCTCTCCACCTCTTTCTGTCCCTCACCCTCTCTCTCTCTCAAAATAAATAAAGAAACTTAAAAAAATAATAAAAGGCAGCCAACGAATTCAGAGGATATTTACAAATGACATATCTAATAAAGTGTTAATATCCAAATTCTATAATGAATTTACTAAACTCACCACCCAAATACCAAATAATCCAGTTAAAAAATAGGCAGAAGACATTAATACACATTTTTAAAAGATCGACAGATGGCAAGCAAACACATGAAAAGATGCTCAATATCACTCATCATCGGAGAAATACAAATCAGAATCACAATGAGATACCACCTCACACTTGTTATATTGGCTAAAATTAACAACACAAGAAACAACAGATGTTGGTGAGAATGTGGAGACCGGGTAATCCTTTTACACTGTTGATGAGAATGTAAACTTGTACAGACACTCTGGAAAATAGTATGGAAGTTCCTCAAAAAGTTAAAAACCGAACTACCCTATGATCTAGCAGTTGCACTACTATGTATTTAACCAAAGTATACAAAAAATATGACTTTTATGATGTTGAAGATTTTTTCCTTCTCTACCTACTTTCTTGAGGGTTTTTATTAAAAATGATGTATTTTGTCAGTTGCTTTTACTGCATCTATTGACATGATCATAAGATTCTTATTCTTTCTTTTATTAATGTATCACATTGATTGATTTGCAAATATTGAACAGGCCAGGAATAAATCCCTCTTGATCACGGTGAATAATTCTTTTAATGTACTGTTGAATTCAATTTGCAATTTGCAATTGCAATCTCAATCTTGTTGAGAATTTTTGCATCTATATTCATCAGGGATATTGGCCTGTAATTCTTTTCTGGGGGTCTTTATCTGGTTTTGGAAACAAAGTAATGCTGGCTTCATTGAAGGAGTTTGGAAGGTTTTCTTATATTGCTATTTTTTTAGAATAGTTTGTGAAGAATAGGTATTAACTCTCCTTTAAATCTCTGGTAGAATTCCTCCAGGAAGCCATCTGGCCTTTTATTTGTTTGGAGAGTTTTGATAATGGATTCAATTTCTTTACTGGTTATGGGCCTGTTCAAAATTTCTCTTTCTTCCTGTTTGAGTTTTGGTGGTGTGTGTATCTAGTATTTTGTCCATTTCTTCCAGATTGTCCAGTTTGTTGACATATAATTTTTCATAGTGTTCTCATAATTATTTGTGTTTCTTTGGTATAGGTTGTGTTCTCTCCTCTTTCATTCATGATTTTATTTATTTGGGTCCTCTCTCTTTTCTTTTTGAGAAGTCTGGTAGAGCTTTATCAATTTGTTTTTTCAAAAAAAACCCAGTTCTTAATTTCATTGATCTGTTTCTTGCTGATTTTTCTTGTTTCTATATCATTTATTTCTTTTCTATTATTTATTATTTACCTTCTTCTGCTGGCTTTGGGATTTACTTGTTGCTCCTTTTCTAGCTCCTTAGGTGTAAGATTCAGTTGTGTATTTGAGACCTTTCTTCCTTCTTGACATAGGCCTGAATTGCAAGGTACTTTCTTCTTAGGACTGTTTGTTGCATTCCAAAGTGTTTGGACTGTCGTGTTTTCATTTTCATTTATTTTTTAAAATTTCTTCTTTAATTTCCTGGTTATCCCATTAATATTTTAGCAGAATGTTCTTTTTTTAAAAAATAATTGTTTATTTTTGAGAGGGAGAGAGGCAGAGACAGAGACCGGGGAAGGGAGGGACAGAGAGAGGTGGAGACACAGAATCTGAAGCAGGCTCCAGATCAGCCTAGAGCCTCCTTGCCTGCAGTAGAGGAGTTTTGGCCCATTACCTGGGTGTGCTTTGAATTGTTTGTTAAAGTAACCCTGGAGAAAAGAGGGGGGGGCGGATTAAAAAAATAAAACATGAATAGGAACAACCTTGATAACAAGGAAAACAACAACAACAACAAACAGAGACGAAAAAATCTATAAGGCTAATTCCAAAGGGGAAAAAGAAGGGAAACAAATAGAAAAAAGAAAAGCAGAAAATTTAAAAAAAGGAAATTGAAAAGTGTAAAATATCCTGATCCAAAAAAAAAAAAAACAAAACAGGAAAAGGAAATGAAAAACAAAAAGCGAACAAAACAAAAACCAACAAATAATGATCTATGAACCTGACTGCAAAAGAAAACAAGAAGAAGGAAAGTAAGAGGACAAGAAAAAAAGAGTCTTCTGTTTGTGCCTGGGGGTTGCTGGCTGTACTGGTCTGGAGGAGAGGCCTGCTGCATTGGCTCAGAGTAAGTCTGCCCCACTAAATAAGCATTTTCAGGGATGGAGGGGAAGGGTTTGGTTTAGATGGGTACCACCTCCACTTGAGGCTTCTATGTTGCTCTCTGAAGTCCTACCATGTTGGTGTTGAGGGGAAAATAGTGCCACCCCTATCTCTTATCTTGGGACCATCTCAGACAGCCCTCACAGAATAACCCTTCACCACAACTCTCCCAAATTTTTTATTTGGCCCTTATCTGGGATTCAAAACCCAGTCTTAAAGGGCCCAGTAAATTGTAGATCTGCTCTCCTCTGGAGGAGAACCTCTTCACCCCGTTGATGAAAGCCCTTTTTGCCTGGCACCTGCAGGTGTAAGGACACAAGTCTAAACCAAACAGACTCCATGACAGGCTTTAAGATTCCCATCTTACCTAGAAGGCCTAGGTTTCAGTTCCCCAAAACTATCAGGCAGTTAGTTACACATTGCCCAAGGCAGGAGAGACCACCCTTGTAACACCCAATCAGGAAAGGCCAGCCAATACCCTTAACATTCTAAGGACAGGCCTGTAGATGGAAACCATAGATAGTTACCTGTTGTTTAATACTAGATTAACCAGTTACTCACCCCACTTGGGGGTCCTGGGCCCACTCTGTAATTGGTTAATTTCAAAGATACCCTAAATGTTGTGATTGGGTCCTGCCAAAAGTAACAAATGCTCTAAACAATGTGTATGGTTAGAGTTACTGCCAA